>PVKA01013546.1:0-43616 GCA_004027165.1 Ctenomys sociabilis | reverse complement strand
CGGCTTTCTTTTCTTTTCTTTATGTAGGGTAGGGTCTACAGGGTCTCACTATGTGGATCAGACTCTTAGTGATTCTCCTGTTTACAGCCTCCTAAATGCTGGGATTACAGGTGCATGCCACCATGCCCAGTCTCAACCGCAGTCTCAGTGTGCCCCAAGGTGGTGGGGGGCAGGGGATAGCATGGCAAGCCGGGGATCAAACCCCAGCTGCTGCACTGTGCCTAAGCAAGTGCTTTCATCCACTGAGCTATCAGGCTGACCCAAGGAGAGCTCTTTTTCAAGAGCAGGTGTCTGAGCTGCCCTTCGATTGTGAGCCCTGAGAAGCAGAAGGCATGAACTATCTAAAGTTAGGATTTGGGAAATAGCAAATTGTTGGTGTGGCTAGTAGGTGGGAGATACAGGGAGGTGCTATAAAATTGGAGAATGTAGCCAGGCGTGGCGGCGCAGGCCTGTAATCCCAGCACTCGGGAGGCTGAGGCAGGAGGATTGTTGTGAGTTCGAGACCAACCTGAGCTACGAAGTGAGCTTAAGGCCAGCTTGAACTGCATAGTGAGACCCTGTCTCAAAAAAGACAATAAATAAATAAATAAATAAATAAAATAAAATTGAAGAATGTGGCAGAGGACAGATTATAAAATGCCAGCTTGCTCTATCTAGCAAAGTTTAAGATGCCAGTTGAAATTTACAAAGTGATGAGCAAGAGGATCATATTTTTTTTCAAGTTTGAAAAGTTAAGAGAATCATTTTTGCCACTGAAGATCATGATGTCAAAGTTTGAGGAATGGACTTTAGAGAGCAGAAGGCAGGAAGACCTGGTGGGAGCCTATCTTACAGTATAGGGAAGATGTTGTAGGCAACTAAATTAGATAAAAATATTATAGGCAGTCAGACAGGGCTAGGCGCTCAAAGAGATGATATGGAAGACAAGGTGACTTTACAATTTTGGAAGAGACACACACTCCCACTGTGGGCCAGACCTCAAGACAAAAGAGTACACAAATGTAGTCACATACTTCCCTAAGAGTGGGCACCAGGGATTGATATTCTAAATAGGTATCAATCACTTTGAAAGAAAAAAAAAATTACCTTGAAAGAGCCCAGATGAGTCATTAACCCAACCCCCAAGAGGAAGAGACCCTGTTCCATATTCACGCCTAGCTTGCTTGCTGCTTGGCTTGCTTCCTCATTTGACTCCGATTTAATCAGTTTTACCTGAGTAATGGTGCTTGTAATCTCATTGGATCACCATAGTTTTGTGCCACCTCATGCCCACCTAAGTAAATTCCCATATTCTTCACCACCTTAGACCCACCTCACTGCATGCTTTTACTCTATATGAGTCCCTAAAAGAGAAAGCTTCCTGGGGACCACCTCTCTAGAACAGGAGCTTTCTTTCTCCCAATAAATATGTTCTGCTCATAACCTCTGTTTGTTCCTAAAATTCATTCTTTGGTTTTAAGGAACAGGTTGGGAGTTTTGTTTTTTCCCCCTATATCATTTGGAGGTCCCTGTATCAACAGGACAGCAAGGCCCAAGGGCACTGAGAGGGCAGAAAGGTCAAAGAGTATTTATGAGTCAGAAGAGACAGATAGCTCTTAGCAGTTGACAGAATGCTGGAGGGAAAGCAGAGACAGGTTTGTGGTTAGCAGTGCCATTCGCTGAATGGTGGGGGCGCAAAGCGCATCTGGTTTTAGGTATGTTGGACTTCAAGTGCTGTGGAACACCCAGCTGGACTGTGGTGGTATTCAGCAGGCACTGGATATATGAATCTGAAGTCAACGCAGATGACAGGGCAGATTAGGTTGGAAGTCTTAGACGAGAGTCCAAGAATCAGACCCCACGACTGCCCTCACTCACAGTGGAAGAGTTTAGTGGGAGAGAAGTACTTGGACAACAGCCACTGTGAACGGCTAGAGGAGCAACAGGCATCCTGGAGAGGCTCTTGAGAAAGATTCAAGAAGTGGCATGCCAGGAAAGAACCATCTTGTAGAAGCCCAGGGAGGAGAGTTCAAGGAGAAGTGAACAACCATATAGTAGATGCCTATTTCTGGATGGCAGCCTTGATGAACACCGCTACTTGCTGCTGGGCAAAGGACTTCCTTGGGCTCCCTGCCTCCTCAGCTGAGGACTCCAAGGAACACTGCAGCTGTCTCTGTGTCCATCAGTAATGCCAACACCTTTCTGGGTCTCTCTTCGTTTTTCCATCCTAGAGACCAGATAGCCCTGCTGCCCGCCAGCAGCATTCGGTGCTGCGGACAAGAAGCTGATGAGTGCTTTATAGGCGACCCAGTGAGTGATCTCTGAGTCAGCCCTTGTAAGTCTCATGCGTCTTCACCCAAGGCTTGGTTGTTATGTTTCCTCTTGCCTTTGGTGGTACCTTGGCTCTCGTTTCTTTCCTGCAGCTGTACCTCTGCTCTGACTTGTTGCATGGCCCACTCTTGGGCTGCGGCTGGCCTGTCCTAGAGTTTGTTGAAACATCTATTGAGTCCCATTTTTTTTTTTTATGGTGAGTCTGTTCTAGGGCCAGATCCTCACTCTTAAGATCTTAAGATCTTTAAAGTCTTCCCTGTCTCACCATCTATTTTTCTCCCAAAAGACTCAAGAGTTCACTACATTTTAAACAGGATCAAAAATCCCTCTTCAGCTTTCTGTCCAGCATCTTGCCTGGCCTGTAGTGGTAGCCGCTGCTCTCTGGGCTCCACGATGCCACCCAAAGATGACAAGAAGAAGAAGAAGAAAGATGCTGGAAAGGCAGCCAAGAGAGACAAAGACCCAGTGAACAAATCTGGGGGCAAGGCCAAAAAGAAGAAGTGGTGCAAAGGCAAAGTTCGGGACAAGCTCGATAACCTGGTTCTGTTAGATAAATCTACTTACGACAAACTCTGTAAGGAAATTGACAACTATAAACTTATAATACCTACTGGGGTCTCTGAAAGACTGAAGACCTGTGGACCACTGGCCAGAGAAGCCCTTCAGGAGCTCTTTGTAAAGGGCTTATCAAGCTGGCCTCAAAGCTCAGAGCTCAAGTTATTTGTACCAGAAACACTAAGGGTGGAGATGCCCCTGCCGCTGGTGAAGATGCATGATGAATAGGCTCAAGCAGGTGTACATTTGGGAAAAAAAGTTATTATTAAGCGAAAAAAAATCCCTCTTCTGGTCTGAGTATCTTCCCACCTACACTCCTTCTCAACCTTTGTCTCTCAGTCCCCAGCAATCTGCTTCCATCCTCCCTTCTCCTCCAGAACTCTGCAATAGAACACAACTGTAGTGGGTTGAGCAGTGTCCCCAAAATGCCATGTTCCAGTCCTCATTGGTGGAACCTGTGAATGTGACCTGAGCTGGGGAATAAAGAGTCTTTGTGAATGTAATTAAGTTAAGGATCTTGAGATGGGATTATCCTGGATTTAGAGTGGGTCCTAAATACAATAACAGGTATACTTATAAGAACAGGTCGGAGGGAAACGAGACTGAGGCACAGAGGAGTGGGTCCTGTGTACACAGATACACAATGAGTTGCACAGCTGCAGACCAAGGGGCTTTAAGGATTATTAGCTGCTGCCAGAGAATGGGATAAAGGCAGGGAATGCATTTGCCCTTGGAGCTTCAGAAGAAGCCTCAGCTGCTCAGGCCTTGATTTCAGACACTTGGTATTCAGAACTGTAGGAAAACACATTTTTTTGTTGTCCTAAGCCGGCCTGTTTGTAGGAATTTGTTACAGCAACCCTAGGAAACAAGTAATCACAATCACCACTAGTATTTCTGGAGTACCACCCTGTGACAGATTTAATTTTCAGTGCCTTTATTAAAGGCATTCATTGCGACACATGGTAATAAAAAATTATCAATATAACTGGTCACTGAGGGGTTGCTATCTCTGGCATTTAAAAAACTGAACCTCAACTAGCAGTATGCTTTATTATTTTTCTCTTTTACAGAAACTTGCAGGTGAATAACTTACATAGTTTGCCTAGGGTCATATGGTAAACAATGGTGGAGTCAGTATTCCTGACACTGGTCTATGCAACCAGGGAATTCTGTGGATTCTTCTGCAAATTCTCTTTAACTGCTTTGGTCTACTTCTGAGGCCACTGCCAGAGGCTATTAAGTAAGCTGACCCGGGGCTGGGTTTTGTGCAGCTGGAGAGATGGAAAGGGACAAGAGACTGGTGAGTCTTTGGCAAATTCTGGTATGGGGTGGTAGGGTAGGCCTGGGCTGGGGGCATTGAGAGGTAGGGCAGCAAGGATTGGAGAAGCTGATGACCTTACAGAGCAGATGCTCCTGCAGTCAGGGAGACAGAAAAGCGTGATTCTGGGATGTAGGCAACCCTGGGAAATTGTAAGCTTACAGCAAGTAACCAGTAGGACAAAGCAGGATGAGGCAGTTTTGTCAATAGAGTTGACTTGATAAGGGACCTAGAGAACAAAAGTTATACCAAAAAGAAGGAGAAACCACTCCCTTTGAAGTTCAGAGAGTTGAGCAATCATTCCTGGTGCTTTTTTTTAAAAAAAAAAAAAAAAAAAAAAAAAACCTGAGTAGGTTCTTGAAAAATAGGTAGGTGATAACAGATGTGAAATAGGAAGCTGTTCTCAGTGAAGGGCACAGAATGCACTAGGGATATAGTTTTGTGCTGGCTGTAGTTAGAGTATGAGAATTAGTGTGAGAGGAATGCAGCTTTGAAAATGTCCTGATTTGGGTGCCTTGCAAAGCAGATGCTGACTGGGAGATTTAAGAAGAAGTGCTTTCTCTGAGAAGATATTCCCAGGAAGCACAGCAAAGGCATTGGCTTGGATACCTCGTCTAATACCCTTGGAAGCACCCTCAGTCACTATGGTACCCCTCTGGGAGGGGCAAGGGAGTTGGGTTACTTGCCTGCGGACATCTATGGTATGACAGTGATTCAGGACTGCTTCCAAGGGTATTAACAACCTGGCCATGCAATGTTGGCTAGGTGGATAAGCAGCTCCTGCAGCTCGAGAATGCACAGAGAGGGGACTGTAGAAAGTAGCAAGACATCAGTGTGTACAGGAACCCGCCACTTACTCTGGAGGAGACATTCAGGAAGGGCTCAGGTGTCATGGGTGGAGTACTGATCGCATTTGTCAGAAGAAGAAAAGTGGAGAAGGGTTTCCCATGTTAGCAGTTTCTACTTGAGATTTGCCATTTAGCTCTATGCAGTAAAAAATTCCAGAGTGTGCTGCAGGGAAGGAATGTTGAGAGACACATAGGAGACGCAGGGCTGAGATTGTGCAGCCTGGAAGTGCCAGAAGACAGGCGGGATGGCCTGGGGAAAGCTGAGGCAGAGCTTGGGGCATGGGGTTTGGCGCCTGATTTGATCTGTGGGGGCAAGCGGGAGGGGGAGGGGGAGTGGAGGAGGGTACCAAGAGAACAGTGAGCATCTCCAGGACACCTTGTTTAGGAAGCATCAAGGCAGGGAAGCCAGGGAGAAATGCTGTCCACTGAGTAGCAGCAGGTTTTCCCTACTCTTGACTTCCTTACAAATAACAGAGACTTCAAAGCTGCCTTAAATGTAAAATTGTTTTTTTTAAAAACTTGAAAAATAAAGGGTTTGTTTTATATTTTAAAAATATAATAGATCCTCCTGGAAATGGGAGCAGAATGGTCCCGAGGCATTTCCCCTGCATGGGAAGGCCTGTCAGTGCATTCTCATTTGGGTCAGGACTCTGATTTGGGGCCTGACTTGCTTGCAGCTGGGTCATCTAGGAAGAGAATTTCTAACACAGTAAGAAGCGTTTCAATTTGGGATGCTCGTTCACAGTTGGAAATGGGGAATGGATTCTAGGACAAGACATCTGCTCTGCCCAGGATCCTTCCTTTCAGCCCTTCCCATTGGTATTCCGGGGGTGGACTGTGTTAGAAGGACACACGGCTGTCTCGCACAGCCTGCTGCTCAGTGCATTTAGAAAGGGCATACCTCTCAAAGAATTTAACACGGAGAAACTGAAGGTCACATTAGGAAAATTTAAAGGAGCTCCTTTTCACTTCTGGGGTGGAGGTGCTCGGGAGGACATAGAGGCGCTGTGGAAGTCACATATCAGAGGCCCAGACAACAATGCAGTAGACTCTGTTAATGTTGAAAGGCTGCAAGAAGACAAAACTGACCTCCATAAAGTGACTAAGATATCCAAAAGTTAAGGAGTCCCTGTACTTACAGTTGCTAACAAGACTTGAGGAACTCACTGTCTCTTACAGACACTGAGAAATTATTGTTAGCAGCAGATGAATTGAGTCACCAGCTCCTTGGCATCTGCGGCCTGTCCATGCAAGCACAGGAGACAGACTAGAGGGAGAACTTGTAAAACTGCACGATATGTTAATTAATGGAAGAAAAATGTTGCAGTCACAGAAAAAGAAAAGATGAATATCAGGATTGTCTTATGAAAATGTGAGGTAGGTTTTCTCTGGTCTGATTTTGAAAGAGTATCTGCAGCCTGGTTGGCCAGTCTGCCCTCCTCAATGCAGTGTAGTTAAAGCTCTGTTTTGTTGAAAAATCAAATGCCTTGTTCTGTTGCCTTATAGAAGATGAATAGATGTGGTGTTTCTTGAAGTGGTCTTTTACCCCCCACCCCAGTTTTTTGATATGATTATTTTAGAAAACCAAGCAAGGGCAGGAAATTGATCAGAAACAACTGTGGAAATGTAACACGAATTTAGTGGAATAAAACTTTTTTTGAGGGAGATGCTGGGAATTAAACCAGGCCCATAGGGCTATATCCCCAACCATCCACCACTGGTCTATATCCCCTTCCTGAGGGAATAAAAACTTCGAAGATTATCTGTCTAGGGACCTGGGAGATGGCTCAATAGAATAAATGCTTCCCTGGCAAGAGCAAGGGTCTGAGTTCAATCTCCAGTTTCACCAAAAAAAAAAAAAGATTATCTGTCTAGTGTTTTGTGTTTATATTACTTTGGGGGAGGGAAGCTTATGCAAGAAATTGCATGTAAGGCTTTTTATGTTAAAATAAAATTCTAACAAATGGAAATGTTAAGATAGATTAACACAAAAAGTATAGTGATACACTGGGAAAAGTAGAAGTGTTGATTTTTTAAAATTTTGCCAGATTTTTAAAACATTTTTTCTTTTTTCAGTGGAACTGGGGATTGAACTCAGGACCTTGTGCTTGCCAGGGAAGTGCTTATCCACTGAGCCATCTCCCCTGCCCCCTTTAAAACATTTTTGGAGTCAAACAATTTAATGCTATTTCTTAATTTTGGACAGCATTTAATTCGGTTAGTCTGATTTTAATAAAAATAAAATATGCAAGTGCAAAAATGAAGCCCATTGCCGGGCGTGGTGGCGCATGCCTATAATCCCAGCACTTGGGAGGCTGAGGCAGGAGGATTGTTGTGAGTTCGAGACCAGCCTGAGCTACAAAGTGAGCTTAAGGCCAGCCTGAACTGCATAGTGAGACCCTGTCTCAAAAAGACAAAAAAAAAAAAAAAAAAAAAAAAAAAAATGAAGCCCATTTTTAAAGTACCTACTATGCATTGTGCACTCTACATTATTATAGTTCTATTATCTCCACTTTTAAGTGAGGAAATAGGGACTCAGAGAAACTGACCTATGGGCAAAACGTCATACAGCCAGTAAGTAGAGATCAGATCTTTCTGATAAAGCGCTCTCTCTCTGCTTTATCTACTTGCACATGCCACATGGCCTCGGGAAGATCGATAAAATTCTAACCACGGGCCTGGGTAAGTGACCAGCACTTTAAGCTTCCAAATGATGTTTACTTGTGACTATCCAGAGGCCTTGGGAGAACTCGGAGGGGCAGGGCAGTGTCTATTCCCAGCTGAAGAGGCTGAGGCGTGGGGTGATTTCATCCGATGTCTACCACTGGCCCCTGCCTCTGGTTCTCAGACTGCCTTCCCCAACCAGACCCCTTCTGATGCGCATGTCAGTAGGGCAGCCAAGGAAGAGGAAGAGCACTGATAGAGTCTGAGCAGGGAGTGTGGCTGGAGAAAGACAGAGGGATGACGGGAGCCGCAGCCGTGTCCCGGGAGAGCATAGCCTAGCTCTCTTGAACGCTTTTGCTTCTTGGCTCATTCTCTTTGCTGGCTCTGGTGATTTTTTTCCCCTTGGTTATTGTAGGAATGGAGTCTCTTTGCTTGAAAACCCTTTATTGAGTTGGAAGTTCTTAAGGACAGAGATTTTATCTGATTTATCTCTATATCCCAAATCCATAGCACAGAATAGGTATGCAGTGAGTCCTTGATGTTAAAGATAAAAATGATGGCATCCATTCATTTGGTGTTCAATCAGTGTCAGACACGGGGAGAGGCCCTTTTCATATATGATCTCATAGCATCATATGTATATTAAAGCATTTCAGTTGCAGGTTACAAAATTAAACTCTGCTTGACTTAAGAAAAAAGAAGTCATAGAGCACCCAACAGAAAGTTCCATGCTCAACTCAGGTCTGGGCTTGTCTGGATCTAGGCGATTCATATACAGTTTCTCTTCAAAGTTTGGCTTGTTCTCTTCTGTGTTGCTGTGTGTGTGTGTGTGTGTGTGTGTGTGTGTGTGTGTGTGTGTGTGTGAAGCAGGTCTCACTATGTAGTTCAGGCTGGCCTTGAGCTCACTTTATACCCCAGGCTGGTCTCAAGCTTGCAAAGACTCTCCTGCCTCAGCCTCCTGAGTGCTGGGATTACAGGTGTGCACCACCACATTTGGCTCTTGTATTGCCATGTTTAAAAAACAGTTACACCTTCTGCTTAGCAATCTAGTAAGATGCTATACTCTTCCCAGTATAGCTGGCATGGGATCCAAGATAACCCTCCAGGGGTCCAGTGGGTGCCCACTTCCAGACCAGTTGTGGGGCCACTAACTAGAGAGTTGTATGGCCAAAAAGACTGAGCCTTCTAACAAGCAATGCTTAGGTAAAATATTCAGCCCTGAAGTCAAGGGAAAGGGTCAGACTTCTCAAATGTGAAAGAAAATCCAAAGCTATCATTGTCGAGACACTGGGCACCGAAACAAATTGGCATCTTCTATAATAGGTGTTCCTGTTTTCCAGATAAACTGAAGCTGAGCAAATGACTTACCGAAGCTTACACAGCCAGTAAGTGGCATGGCAGGATTTGAACCCAGGTGTCATTCTCTAAAGTCCTCTACCCCAGTGCTACTCAAAGTGTGGCCAATGGGTCATGCTGACCTGCTCGCCCTTCCATACTAGCTCACAGCGAGGTAAATACCCAAATACACAACCATTTTTAGAAGTATATTATAGTTATTTGACATTGGTATGACATCCAGGGGTTGTGATAGAAAAAGTTGGGTTTGAAATGAATTATAAATAAGTGGAGAAACACTGCTTTGTTTGGTTAGGCCTAGAATAAAGGCATGAACTTGCAAAGGGCTTGAAAAGAAAACTAGGGCGCTTCCAGTGGAGCGTTCTCCCCAGGAAAGCAGAGCGCCCACGCTGCCGTCAGACTGTGGTTCTGTCACTTGGCCAGTCGAGATGACTTCCCAGCAACTCCACCCTTAGCACAGGTCGCTGCAGCTAGAGAGGCAGGCAGGAAGGCTCAGGCCCAAGCAGCTCCTTGGCCCAAGGGCTCTTGGTTCTAGGCCAGCTGGGTTCTGGCTGGTTAGCTACCTGGAGCCCATGGGTCCCTGGCACTCTCAGTCAGGGATCCACCCCCTCATGCTTGCACACTGTGAGCTGAAGGGAAGACGGTGGCTGACGCAGGCCATCCTAAAAAAGCCATCCTAAAACCAGACAGTTCAGTTTTAAGCTGAGGTGAAAGGTAAGCTCCTGGAACAGGTTGCCACCTCCTGTCTGACACTGGGCCTCCTTGAGTGATGCCAAGGACCTGGCGTGTCTCCTACCTTGCTTCCCCCTTGGTTGGACACTCCTTGATGCCAGTCATGGGTCAATAGAGCAGTTCCAGGACGAGCATTTCTCACAGCCAAGATGACTCAGGGTGGCAGGTGTGAAGCCAGTTCAGACCTTGCTGGGGGCAGGGACTGAGGGACCCCACAGCACACAGATGATGCTTTCCTCTGCCTGTTCTGTTCTGCCTGCTGCTGAAAAAGGCACTGATCCCTTGGGTCAGCCCAGTTCCAATGTTTGGCTGAGTAACTCTGGACTGTTCACAAGGCCCTTTGTGTACCTGCAACTACACTGAAGACACACAGAACACGCGCCTCACCGCTGATTCGGCAGGTGAGCTGAGCCAGTGCTGTTGCCTGTGTAAGCACAGGCTCCAAGAGTGTGGAGAGCAGCTCAGAGCACTTCCTCCCCCTTTCTGGGCAGCTGGGGCTGCAGGTGAGAAGCCTGGCTTGTGTTTACTAAGGTTCATTTATCGTCAGCTGTGCGACCAGGGATAGGTTTCTAGGCTTCTCTGAGCCTAGACGATTTCATCTATGAGAAGTGAAAAACTGGCAATGAGGAACAAACACAATCAAATATGCAGAAAAGCATGGCCTGCTACAGATGGACACTGTGTAATTTCACACTTGATGCTACAAGAGCTAGCATGTGCCTGTGATCCCAGCTCTCGGGAGACTGAGACAGAAAGATCTCAAGGCCATCCTGGGGTACGTAGTGAGTGCAGGGCCAGCTTGGACTACATAGAGAAACTATATCTCAAAACAAACAAACCAAAACCAAGATAATTTACCAAATTTAGGGAAGCCAAGGAAGGATTCCCTGGGGCTGGGAAGATGGCTCAGTGGAATAAGTGCTTGCTTGGTAAGCGCAAGGGCCTGAGTTCAAGTCCCGGTACCATTAAAAAAGAAAGAAGGCTTCCCCGAGGGAGTGAGCAATGATCCAGTATCTGAAGTGTGGATGCGAAGAGCATTTTGGGTAAGGAGCAGCACCTTTCTTATGGCCCTGCAACAGGAGAGATCTCAGGTAACTGAGTACAATGAGGCCAACGTGCTAAGAGGGCAGGATCAAGGGGCAATGGGAAGCTGGAAAGGAGAGAGGCTAGGCTTTGCTGACCTTCTGCGCTCTGCCTTGGATTTTAGATTTTGTGATTGATTTTTTCAGTTGTTGGGGTTTGGGTCCAGGGACTTGTGAATGTCAGGCAAGTGCTTCACACTGAGCTATACCCCAGGCCGTCTTTAAGCAAGGGTGGAGATTGCATGGTCACGTATGCCTTCCAGATCCCAGTGGGCGCAGCCTGGCGCTGAAATTTGTACCGCAACGTGACACAGATGGTTGTTAGGAGACCGCTGCCAGTGGGAGGGTGGGTGATGGCAGAATTTGCGGTACGGTGGTGATGGTGCAGAAGGAGGTGGGCAAGGGGACTGCGATGGCTGAGAAAGTGAAGTGATGGCGCTTTTGTAGCTTCGCAGAAGAGACTCAAGAACAGTTCCTAGGCTCCTGACGTGCACTAGCATTGGCAGGTGGTGAGAGAGGAATGGGTTTGGTCCAGCACTCTGGTTCTTCTTTTTAATGTATGTTGTACAGGGTCTCACTACACAGCTTCGAATTATAGTGATCCTCCTGTACCCGCAGCACTGGGATTACAGATGTGTGTCACCGTGCCCAATCTTGGTGGCAGGCCCCAGTCCCTATACTTGCCTAAAGCAGGTGCCTAGTCCTCTGAGCTATCTCACCAGCCCTCTGGTTCTGGCTTTAAAGTACTTCTAAGACATCTATGAGGCAGAATTACCTTTCTCATTGGATTTGCTGAGCTGCTGCTCACTGTTGTTAGCACATGCCAGAGTGAGAAGCTGGTAACGGGGCTCAGGGCCACTTGTGGGTGATGGAAGCGGTCATCATCCCAACTGTGGTGGTCCATCCCTGGTGTATTCATGTGGTGGGTCTGGTCCAGTGGTACATGTGGTGGATTGCCAACAGGTGGTCAGCTTGTTATACCCAGCGGAACGGAGCTGGTGCGGGGTGTGGGAAGCTACCTGACGGTTACTGCAAGCAGCACAAGAAGCAGAACTGGAGAAGGCATTGAGAGGCTGTGAAGGAAGCTGTTCAGAGAAGCTTTTGGAGCTGTTGGAAATCGCTGACTCTTGGGTTGTTCTGCTGGAGGACCTTACCTCGCTGGCTTTCCTGATGCATTTAGTTGTCTCAGAGGAGAAGTTCAGGACCTCATTGACACTGAGAATGGCTATGGTTCACTTTGGCAGAGCTCTGGTCCTCACCTTTTTTTTTTTTTTTTTTTTTGGCAGAACCGGGGGTTGAACTCAGGCCCTTGCACTTGCCAGGCAAGCACTTATTATACTGAGCTATCTCTCTAGCCCATGGTCCTCATCTTGAGCATCAGTTCCTGGCTCCAGCTGGGAAGATGGTGCATTCATTGTTCAGCCTCGAGGGGAAGCTGGTCATGTTGGCTTTCCTGATGAGAACTCAGCTTTCCTCATCACTGGAGGAGCTCGGGACCTCACTGTTGCTGAGATTGGCTGTGGTTTTTTGCAGGGAGCTCTGGTTCTCATCTTGAGCGTCGCTTCCTGGTTCCAGTTTAGATCCCTTAGCCTGCTGGCACAGATCCTTTGTCCTGCTGGCAGGGACTTTCTAGCTTCTACCACTGGCCTTTGGGCCTTTCCAGTGCATATCTATGAAATGAGCCTGCATGAGACACTGTCATGGGCTCTAGGCTCTAATTGGACTTGTGGGAGGCACTGTTATTGGCTCTAGGTCGTCAGCTGGACTTTTTTTTTTTTTATTTAGCCATTTATTTATTTGGTACAGGATCTTGCTACACAGCTCAGACTCAGAGTGATCCTCCTGTCTCAGCCTGCAGCACTGGGATTACAGGTGCGTGCCACCACACCCAGTGGGGCCAGCATGGTATGTGGCACTGGTGATTGAACTTGGGGGTCCTGTGCTTGCCAGGCAGGTGCTTAGACCGTTGAGCTATCTCCCCAGCCCTCAGCTGGACTTATGTGTGACATTATGGTGGGATCCAGGCTCTCAGATGGATTCTTTGATCTTTTTTTTGAACTCAGGCCCCTGCCTTTGCCAGGGAAGCGCTTATTCCACTGAGCCATCTCCCCGGCCCTGATTCTTTGATCTTTAATGTAAACAGATTTCCTGAACTCTTGGTATATGATTCTTTGGATGATTCATTTTAGAATCTTATAAAATATGTGTCTTGTATTGTATTATTTTCTCTTACCAAAAAAAAAAAAAAAAAAACCCAAACCATGACAGTACATTATATAGGTATGGTTTATCGCACATCACTTATATCTCTTGGAAGAGCCAGAAGAGGTGGGTGGGAGTGTTGACCCCAGGCTGAGCCTAGAGCCCCCCTGGGGACATGGCTTTGGAAGGGAGGGCAGAGTGGTTGGAGGGCAGGGCAAGTTGAGGGAGTTGGCTTTTGTTTTTGGTCAGCAAAGTGATTTGATTATCTACACAGACTAACAGGAAGGATCTGATAAAAAAAAAGTAGAGGTGGCAAATTTCAAAGAAAGAGGTAACAATAAGGAGTACAAGGTTTCTAAGAATGGGAGGGAGGATGTTAAAATCCAGGTGGGTGTTGACTTTAACTGAAAACAATAGCTCCATGTTGAAAATGAAATGGAGGGGAAGGGAGAGGGCACATGTGGGAGCATGTGTGTGTACATGCAGATGAGTGCACGTGCGTGGGCACATATACACCTGAG
Source organism: Ctenomys sociabilis (assembly GCA_004027165.1). Taxonomy (NCBI): domain Eukaryota; kingdom Metazoa; phylum Chordata; class Mammalia; order Rodentia; family Ctenomyidae; genus Ctenomys; species Ctenomys sociabilis. The sequence continues at coordinate 30,028 of PVKA01013546.1, read as the reverse complement.
CGTATGAGTGGGTGCAGGTCAGGGATGCGTCTTTGCCACTGGGACCAAGGGCAGAAGAGTGCAGGAAGGAGGAGGAGCAGCCCAGAAGAGAGCCCTCACCCAGAGCTGAACAGCTAGCCCCTTGATCTCTGCTTTTCAGCTTCCAGAACAATGAAACGTAATTGCCTGTTATTTAAATCACCCAAGCTCTTCCTTCCTCCTTCAGGAAATCACTCTGCAGAGAAAGTATCCAGAAAACAATTCCAAATCCCAAATCCATTTTCTTTCTTCTTTTTTTGTCTTTTTGGGACAGGGTCTCACTATGCAGCTCAGGCTGGCCTTAAGCTCACTTTGTAGCTCAGGCTGGTCTCGAACTTACAACAATCCTCCTGCCTCAGCCTCTCAAGTGCTGGGATTATAGGCATGCACCACCATGTCGGGCTTCCAAATCCATTTTCTGGAGTCACATAGAGCAATGTGTGGTGGATTAACTAATACTCAACTTGCAGCAACCAGCTGAACTGAGTGGGCGTGGCTCTGGGCGTGAAGGCCCACCTGAGGATTGTTGCCAACAGCGTAAAGCAGAAGGGGAGGGGAGGATGGCGTGCTGTCGATTCTCCTGGAGAAGCTCGTCAGCTGGTTTTCCTGGTAAGCACTCTGTTGATATGAACTCAGCTGTTTCCATCCTTGGAGGAGCTTTGGGCCTTGCTGTTGCTGAGGATGGTTGCTGTCCCCTTCAGGGAGCTCTGGGTCTTGCCTTGAGTGTCACTTCCGGACCCCAGTGCAGATCCCTCAGCCTGCGGGCACAGATCCTCCACCCTGCTGGCACGGGCCTTCTAGCTCCCACCACGGACCTTGGGTCTTCCCAGTGCAGGTCCTTGATACAGACTTGCATGAGCCTTCTCCGGGCTCTAGGCCTCCAGCTGAACTCATGGAGGACGCTGTCATAGGCTTTTGGTTTCATCTGGACTTGTGCAGGACATTGCTGTGGACTCCAGGTCCTCAGCTGGATTTCTTGGGTCCCTAGTGAGTGCCCAGATCTCCTGAACTCTTCTGCATTGGACCCTTTGGGTGAATATTATAAAGTAATCTATAAATTATATATGTTAAATCTTTTCCTTTGAAAACTGGGACACACAGACTTTTCTCTTTTTCCAAAGTCTCCTCCAGAGATTTTTCCAGTGGCATCTGACAGCACCAACTGTGTTCAGTGCCACAAGGGCAGAGCTGAAATCTGGCTGGATTGTTTCTGTGTCACTGGCACCTTGTGTAATATTTGCTGCAGAGGCAAAGCTTCATATATATGTTTGTTGGTTGAATGAATAAAATTACTTTTCTCTAGGCTAAATATCTCCAGTTCCTCTAACTGTACCTCAAAGAACTTACTGCCCCAAGCCACCTTTTCTCTAATTTCCTTACCCTGCTTCTGTGCCCATTTTCAGTCACAGAATTTTTGTTCCTGTGAAAAATGGCATGTTGATGTGCATAAGTTGGTAAGTTGTCAGACACCCCTCCCACAGCTCCCTGCTGCTAGGCTCCGCTGCCTTGTTTGCCTTCCTGCAAGTATGCCAACATCCTGCTGGGGCCCAAGGAATAGACAGAGCCAGAAACTGTGAAGGAAAGCCGCGATCCCAAAGATGCTGTGCTGTCCAGAGGCTACTGGGGGAGGGCTGGGGGAGAGCGGGGGAGGGCTGGGGGAGAGCGGGGGAGGGCTGGGGGAGAGCGGGGCAGGGCTGGTATGCAGCCAGAGCTCTGGAACTGGCAGGACAGGTTGCAGGGCTCCAGGGGTGGGCCTCGTGGGCCAGGTGGTGCCCTCTTCTCCTCCAGCCTCCTGAGCCTCCCATCATAAGCCTGCAGCTCACCTGTGAAGGGGAGTAAGACAATGACTGAGACTCTGCCCCTTGCAGCGTGCTGGGCCCACAGTGCTCGGCAGTACTGGTAGTGAAGGACAGGCAGGGAGGCAGGGCCCTCCGTGAAGGTATCTCTGTCAGAAGGACCAGGCTTAAGTCCCAGCTTGCACCCCACCGCACCCTACTCCCCAGCCCCCTCCCCAAGCAACTTTCCTTCTCCGAGCCTCCCCTTTCCTTGTCTGTGTCAGCACCTGATAAAGGGGTTGGAAGCGCTTGGCCAGGGGGCGTGGAAGATCCCAGAGTGCTGACAGACTGCTCCGGACAGAGCTCTTCTCTGTCCTCAGTGAGGGCAGATCGCTGTGAATCAGTGCACAGCCGGGCACCATGGACGGAAAGGGCTGTGGCAGAGGGCCTCTGGGCTACAAGGTGGGAGGTGATCACCAAGCGTGAGGGGCACTCAGCATGCCTGCCCCTTCCTCACCTCTCCTCTTCTACATACTGATTTTTGTTTTACTTTTTTCTTTGAAAAAAACCTGTACTGGGGCTTGATGGAAAAGAACAAATAATACTTCAATGCAGTCCTTCTGTCCAGCCATAACCACTGGTATTGATAATTTGCTTCCTAGTTCCTTCTAGGAATTATGCTGGTCAAATCCTCTTAAATATTAGTAGGGGTATATTGTTTGGTAATTAGCTGAAATATTTCTTTTCATTTAATAATAGTTTGTCTTCTTGTGTCACTGAAAAAATTCTCCTGAACATTTTCCCAATTTTAATATTCTTAGGGCATTGTATGAATGTTCCATAAGCAAACTCTTAATGCTGGAGATTTAAGTTGTTAATATACAATATCTTATTGGATACTATTGTACCAAAATTTTATGAATTGAGGTATTTAAAGACAGAAAGAGTAAATAGCTTGTGTAAGGTCACATAGCTAGTAAGTGGTAGGACCTGATTATAGACCAGTGTTACAAGGACCCTGTGATGTAATGCTTAGCTCTTCTACTGTGTATCCCTAAGGGCTCAGAGAAACATTTTGCTACAAACTCTGAGCACATATGCTTAGTTATTTCTTTGGGGTAAGTACCAAGATGGAGAATAATTGAATAAAAGGATGTGATCATTGACAGGTTTTATATAAACTGTTCCAAATCATTTATAGGTTATTTTTTTTTTGTCTTTTTGAGACAGGGTCTCACTATGCAGTTCAGGCTGGCCTTAAGCTCCCTTTGTAGCTCAGGCTGGTCTGGAACTCACAACAATCCTCCAGCCTCAGCCCCCCTGCCCTCCAGTGCTGGGATTACAGGCCTGCGCCACCATGCCCAGCTCATTTACAGGTTCTTGAACTCTCAACCTGATCCTCTATCTTCTACCCTGAGTGGCAAGGATAACCCGATCAAAGGACCTGGGTGTGCAGGAAAACTATTCTGAGGGAGTGTTCTTCTCCCTTCTGGGCCTGTTGGTTCCCTCCTCCAGGAAGCCTTCCCAGTTTCTAAGGCAGTGGGCTCTGTCATTGGTGCTCGGATTCCCTCTAAGATCTTGTCTGTTGTGGGCTGAGGCTCTGAGCTCAGCCCAGTGCTCTGAGCTGCTGGAGTTGGGATCGGCTGCCCCAAACTGTCTCAAACACCAGAGGCATTTGTATATGCTCAATCCTAGCTTGGTGTGGCGTGGCAGTGCCCCTGTGCCTCTGTTTAACACATGCATGTGTCCATGAGTGGCAGTGTGTGAGTGAGGACAAATGAGTCAGAGCATTTGACAGTGGTCTGTTCCAGGCACTCCAGCTCTCTGTTGCATGCCAACACTCAGCATAGTGCTTAGCTTATAGCAGATGCTCTAGGGTATTATTTGATGTAGTTCAATAATCATTTATTGAATGAGTATTTGGTTGTCTTATTTTTCACGTATCAAAGTTCTTCCATGTTTCTTATTTAGAAAAAAACCTAAAAGCATAAAAAAGGAACTAAAACACCCAATGCAAGTCTTCATCAGTAACCAATTTTCCTTTTTCTTTTTGTATTTTAGGGAAGGGTCTACAGGATGTTCAGGGTCTCACTACTAGATTGGACTTATAGTGATCCACCTGTTTACAGCCTCCCAAGAGCTGGAACTACAGGCACACACCACCATGTCCCAGTCTCAATTGCTGTCTCAGCATGCCTCTAAGAACGGGGCCAGCATGGCTGGCCTGGCGATCAAACCCTGGCCCCTGTGCCTGCTTATGGGCACTTTAATCCATTGAGCTATTTAGTCAGCCCAGTAACCAATGTTTAATATACATTTTTTTTCTGTCTTTTCTCTGTGAAGAACTGTAGATGCATATTTTAAAAACAGACCTGCCATCCTACTGAACAAACCACTCATAGCCCGCCTTCTCATTTGGAGATGAGAACGCTGGCCCATGCCAACATATATTCTGCTACAGGATTCTGCCTGTGGTGTCCTATCTTCTGTCTTGTGCTGGTGTCTAATTTATAGGCAAGTATCTTTACACCAGATCGCTCTCTGTTCACTGCGTTAGGGAGGTGAGACAACACGATTTGTTGTTTGCCAAATTTCCTGCAATTTTATTATTCCTTTTATAGTTTTAAAAAAGCAAACATTTAAAAATTCATTTCAACAATTGTATCTAGGTTGGGTGTGGTGGTGTACGCCCGTAATCAGCACTTGGGAGGCTGAGGCAAGAGAATCACCAAAGTTCAGGGCCAAGCTGGGCCACATAGGGAGACCCTGTCTCAGACAGCCAAATAAAACAAACAAATAAGGAAACAAACAGATGTATCTGCAACTTTGTCTCCTAAAATTCAATCTGATGGGCCGGGGAGATGGCTCAGTAGAATAAGTACTTGCCTGGCAAGCACAGGGGCCTGAGTTCAATCCCCAGTTCCAGAAAGAAAAAAAAAAAAAAAAAAAAAAAATCAATGGGGTGCTAAACAAGGCTAGGAGGTAAAATAGATAAAAAGTTATAATGGCAGCAGTGATCTGTGCATTGACACAGCTCCAAGAGAAGCCATACTGCCTGCCTACACTGTTGCTGTCTGCCCAGCTTCAAAGGGAACTGCAATTTGTTAATTATTTGGAATCACACTTATTTTGTATTACATATGTACAGCCATTGCAGGTATTTTGGATGAGCCACCTTTGGTATCATTTGGGATCTGGCAAGCAGGGCATATAGAATATAATAAATAACTATATGATTTATTGCACTTGTTTAGTGGAAGGAAAATTGAGACCCAGAGAGGTGTAGAGAGTGGCCTATGCTCACACAGTTAGCAAATGGTACAGCTGGAATTGGAACATTTTTTAGAGACTACCACGTAGTTCAGGCTGGTCTTGAACTGGCTGGGTAGCCCAGGCTGACCTTGAAGTCCTAGGGATCTTCCTGCCTCAGCCTCGAGAGTGCTGGGATGATAGGCGTGTGTCATCACTCTTGGTTTGGGACTGAAGCTTTTCATCACTATGCTCACTCACCTCTGAAAGTCTCAAAAAAGGTAAGTGACCTGCTGAAAGTGTCCCTTTTCATGCTACCCCTCCAAGTAATCTTGTGGAGTTTTCCAGAACTCTGGGGCAGAAATGACCTCTATGGTCATCAGATGTCTGACAGAGATGATTAGAACAGTAACATCCTCAGTGTCAAAAGATCACAGTTAGTGCTCAGAGGGCCAAGCAGGTAAAATGCAAGAATCCCAGGCTGTCCTACCACTGGGAGGCTGAGGTGGGAGGATTGTTGCAAGTTCTACAACAGCTGGAGCTACAAAGAAAGTTCGAGACCAGGCTGATCTGCATAATGAGACTATGTCTCAAAAAAGATGGAAAAAGAAAGAAAGAATAGAATCCCAGGCTGGGGTCAGAAGTCTTTCTCTGGGGCTGGGCATGGTGGTGCAGGCCTGTAATCTCAGCACTCAGGAGGCTGAGGCAGGAGGATTGTTGTAAGTTCAAGACCAGCCTGAGCTACAAGGTGAGCTTAAGGCCAGCCTGAACTGCATAGTGAGACTCTGTCTCAAAAAGACAAAAAAAAAAGAAGTCTTTCTCTGCACCCTATCAGTAAGTCCCAGGCACTTCCCTCCCCATCCCTTCCTGCTCCCCGTCTGCCCCAGGCAGCCATACACAGAGATGATCTCACACCTTGCCCCCCCCCCGCCCTTCACCTCCCCTCTCTTCCAAATAAAGAAAGTGAAGTAATAATAATTATCATGATGATGTCCACTACCGTTTTTTTTTTTTTTTTTGTCTTTTTGAGACAGGGTCTCACTGTGCAGTTCAGGCTGGCCTTAAGCTCACTTTGTAGCTCAGGCTGGTCTCGAACTCACAACAATCCTCCTGCCTCAGCCTCCCAAGTGCTGGGATTACAGGCCTGCGCCACCATGCCCGGCTTTTCCACTACAGTTTATTATTGTTATGTGATAAAGACACGTCATTATTAATTTTTTCAGAAGCCTCTAAATTTGACACAATTGTGGTACCTGTTGACAGAGAGCAAACTGAGGTTAAGAATGCGCTAGTGTTTGCTTGAAGTCCTGCAGGGAAGGGGACCTGCGCTGGACCCTGACCTGTCTGATTGCGTATCCTCTGCTCTTAGTTACTCACCCACCCTGAAAGCAAATGTTGGTCCTGGGGGACCACGGACAAAAGCACTCAGAATGTCTCCGCTTCAGAAGTGATAGGAGGGGGAGAAGGCGCGGAAGCAGCACACGATTTGGGGCTGTAGTTTGTCCTTGGTCTTCTGGATGATTTGGGGCAGATTCCCTGCCCTCTCAGGGCCTCAAGAGACTTCCCCGGTACCACCAGAGCGGGACGAAGGAGCCCACCAGCTCTGGGCTGTGTGAGGCTGGCGGGAGACGGAAAGCAGGAGGTGCCGCGGCCTCTGAGCGCCGTGTCAGCCTTGGGAAGCTCCTGGCCTCGCTGTTAGCTCTGTGGCTGGCTCTCTCCCTGCGCTAAGCGGGTTTATCTCTACCCAAAGTAAAGTGCAACGAAACAGCACTGGAACAAAAAGTATATGCGAAATATTTCTTTTTAAAAAGAAAAGGAGCATTGTCCTCCCTTGGAAAATCTGGGTGATGAGTTCGTTAGCAGAACCCAGCAGACCCGGACCCATTTCTGTGCTGGCCTCAGTCTTGTGATCTGTAAATTGAGGCTGTTTTTTCGCACAGCCCGACTGACACATCTGCCCTTTGCACACGCGTCATGGCTACTGAGGTCCCACTGTTACCCTCATTCTTGTTCCGGTGCCCTCAGAAGCTCACTTTGCTGTCAGGTCTGCAGGTGGAAGGGCAAGGGGTCTCCAGGTCCAGTGTGGGCAAGGACACAGAGATGGGGGCAGGTGGGCAGAGGATGGGAAGGGGCACAGAGCCACAAGGACAAACTGCTCCCGCCTTGGCCCCACATCCTCCCCCCATGTGGGGTGGGGGCCTGGCCTGAGATCAGAGGTCCACCAGCGTCAGCCAGGGTCCTTCCCGCGTCAAGAGGCGCCTTCTCAGCACAGAACAATGCAGGCCCTTTGAAGGGCTGGGCAGCAGGGGATGGGTGTTTCTCCAAACACAAGGCCTCCTTTGCAAAACAGGCTTTGATTCCCAGGCCTGGAGGCCCCAGGTGCCTGTTGGGCGGCAGGAGGGGGTTGGGGGCTTTGTTTGGCAGGAAGGGGGGCCTTGGAGACTCAGGAACAAAGCTTGGGACAGAGCTGGATGGGGAGGGTCATTAGATGGGGACGCCAGTGGGGGCGGGGCTTTATGTCTCTGGCCGCCCCACCTCCCTCCTGGTCTCCTCTCCCAGTGGCCCTGGCCCTCTCACACACCCGGGCGGCATGTGCTGACAACTTCCAGGCGATCCTCGTGGTTCATGGGCTCCAATGAAGCGGGCAAACATGGAGTCTAAGACACAGAACCTGACAGGCAAGGTGGAGAGAGCCTGAAGGCAGAGTCGTGGTCTGAGCTCCAGGACTCAGCATGGAGAAGGATGGAGATGAGGAGGGCTTTTTGCATGCGTGTGTGTCTTCTACTAATTTGTGTCCTCTGGGACATGAAATGCTCAGGTAAACACTCACCTAGATTCTGCCGTGAAGTTATCTGTGGATGTGGTCCACATGTATAATCCCTTGGCTAAGAAAAGCCGCCATACCATAAGGTGGAGGTGGCCTTCACTCAGGGTGAACATCTTATGATCAGGTGTCCTGAGGAAGCCGCAGTTCTGACTGAGGAATTCAGAGCCTCCCTGGAGCCCTGACAATTACAGGAGCCAGTTTACACACATGAGCCTACATACAACCCCCCCCCCACCTCTCTGGAGAACCCCAGATGCACTGAAAGAATACTAGACCCGAACTATGTCAAATCACTCTCTTTGAGTAAAAGTGGTTGAATATTAGCAATTTCAAGCAGCTCAATCTAACACCTGTAGAATGAATAGCTAACTAAGCCTTGAAGCCATCAGGAGGTAGGTGCCAAGACTCTAAGAGGCAAAGCCACTTGCAAAAAAGAAAGCACAAGAGCTAAGTGGTGGAGCTAGGAGTCAAGTTTCAGACTGAGCTGTGGTGGGTGGCATGCATCTGTGATCCCAGCATTCAGAAGGCTGAGGCAGGACTGTCTTGAGTTGGAGGCCAGCCTGGGCTGTGTGGTGAGTTCAAGACCAACCAGAAGTACATAGTGAAATCTTGTCTCCAAAGCCACAAAGCAGAACAAAACTTCTGACTGATCCCAAAGCCTATACTGCTAACCAATATAGCAGCTTCAGCACTTAGCCAACTATGAAATCCCTAAGGACAGAGCACCATTTGGGGGGGCCTCAGCTTGAGAAGCCCATAGAACAGTAGCCAGAAATCTGGACAAATCTGAACACTTCGCAGTGGGGTTGGAAGTTACCAGGAAAGTGATTGTGCCAACTTCAGCAGTCTCCTCTGAGGCACATCTCCCCGCTGCCGGTGAACTCACTTGAGCCCAGGTCTCCAACACACCCATATGCCAGCCCTCAGAAGCCCTAAAGGAACTCACTGGAGACTGGGGTCCTTGGGAGGAGGGCAGAATTTACTGGAGTCTGGGGCAGAGGGGGGAGCTGGTACAGTGCACCTGGGGGTAAGACTCTGCTTTGCTGCCTGTTGTCCAAGAGGATTCGATGAAACTTATTTGCCATTTCTGTCTGAGTGTTAGGCTCTCAGATGCAAAATAGGGTAATATTTTTTGCCCCTGGATTACTTCTGTAATGGGATTTGAATTTTGAGTACTCTCTGAAAGGTAGTAGCTGGTATTAGCAGCTGAAGCAAACAATGTCACTCTGAATTTTGGTGTTCATTGGAGGCAAGAAGAGAAGGCAACATATTTATCTGAAGGCACTGATCACACCTTTTCATTCCCCACAGGATCCTCTCACCCTCAACAGAAGTCCCCTGGGAAAAGGTGTGACTGAAGTAATTTAGTGTGGCTTTGTGGAGAGGAGCTTATGCCATGCAGGTGTTACCCAGGGGGTGGTCCTTGTTCAGACTGGAGCTTTTGTTCTAGCTCTGTCTCCTGTTAAGAAAGCAAAAAGAATGCAATATACTGATTATTGAATCTGTTCTGCTAATTTGATTTGAAACTGTCTCATTGCTATTTGTTCTTCAATAAAATTATGGAAAATAAAAAATAAATAAAGATTAAAAAAAAAAAAAAGCAAAAAGAAAACACTATGTGTGTTCCTGGAGAGGATACCTTAGCAGATTACAATACTTTGGTTGGTTTTATTTTATTTTTTACTAAACAGATGTTTTGGTTAAAACGTAAGAGAGATGAGATCCTGAGAGGTGTTCTAATTCAATTTTATTTTATTTTTTTGGCAGAACCAGGGATTGAACTCAGGCCCTTGCGCTTGCCAAGGAAGCACTTATTCCACTGACCCATTTCCCCAGCCCCTCTAATTCCATTTTAAATGATAGGGAAAGACCCAGAGAGGAGACACAACTTGCCTGGCTGAAGTCAGTGATCAAGAGCCAGGCTGTGTATTCCTTATGGGCTCTACTTTCCTCAATGCTATGAAAATAGCTCACTGCAAGGTAATGTGGTTTCCAAACCACATTTCTCTTTATTTTATAAAGAGAAAAATGAATCTGAAATTTCCAAAGAAAAATATGTCTATATTAAGGTTGCATGCCATTGATTGATTGATTGATTGATTGATTGATTGTTCTTGAGACAGGATCTTGCTATATAGTTTAAGCTGCCCTTGCCTTCACTATGTAACCCAGGGTGGCCTCAGATTTGTGGTGATACTCCTGCCTCAGCCTCCCAAAGGCAGGGATTACAGGTATGCACCACTGTGCCCAGTGCTCAGATTATTTTTAACCATTAACAGTATAAGATCAAAGGAACCACAGCTCCAGGGAATCATCCTGAACTTGGGCTCTCAGGAAGCTTTCCTTCGTCACTGGGGCTCAGTTCCAGCTAGGTCCCCTCTGGGGACCAACATCACTGTCTTTCAGACACTGGAGAGCTTCAGCCTTTTCGGGGGTTGTCCTCCCTCTGCAGCTCCCAGACCGTCTGGCTCATACGGGCCTGGGGGGTTATCAGTACTGGCTCCTCCAGCAGGCTTTCCTGTTAGCAGAGCACAAGTGTCATGGAGGAGATTGAGCCTCCCTTCCCATCCTGCTGGGCTGCAGTGTATCCTGAGAGGAGAGTAAACAGAGGAGGTGACAGTGTCAATAAATGTCTCCATTGTGACCTTGGCTAGCACATACGCCTTTCTACTAAGAGACACAGGTAGATCTGTATTTGTGGGCTTTCTCACAGTATATACAAAAATAAATATTAGTGAAACAGGAAATAGTAGTAAAAATAAAGAACAAAAAAGAAAGGAATGTTCCTTTACAGACTTTGAAAGAGATCTTAAAATGCTAGTTGTATGGAATACAAAGTCCTTCCTCTGGAACTTCGTCATGAGTAGAACATTTGGGTCAGAGCCCAAGTCATCCAACAGTGTAAATTTTCCAGTCACATATAAACGAATGTGTGTCATTGAACTCATTAATTGATAAAGGAACCTATAAGGTGCTACAGTTGATTCAAAGCAGAGTCAAAAGAATAGGGCATATTAGCCTACAAGAATGTTGGTGATGGGGCTGGGGACATAGCTCTGCGGCCCCTGCCTGGCAAGCGTGAGGTCATGAGTTTGATTCCCAGTAAAAAAAAAAGAATGTTAATTAATTTCCAAATATTTTTAAAATTGGTCTATCCACAGAGCAAGATCTAGCTGCATTCCGCTGAGGACAATTTACTTTTATTTATATGGAAAAGAATTATTTGTATTATTAGCCACTTTGCACAACTTAGAGAGCTGTAAAATATTTCAGGGTCAATAAACCATGAAAACACGCGGAAAGAGAAGAACTCTAGAATACCCAGTCAACTCCTATGCCTCATGGAGTCTTTCTCACCTGGTTTTCTTTTTGACACTGGAAAAATGAGTTTGGCGAATACAACCAATGATCTTCATAGAAGATTGATTCTGGTTGAATTGGTGCAGGGAATGAATCGTTGTAGAGCTACATCTTTTTCCTCAGATGGGTCGTTCTCAAGCACTCTGTAAGTAAGTTAGGATATTTTAGATTGGTACACTCCACATTCAATGAAATGTGCCTATTTGTTATTCTAAGACGTGTTATTTTAGTTATAAATTACCACAAATACACAAATTAAAGTTTCAATAGACTGAAAAAAAAATGGAGAAAGGGCCATATATTTCTGATCCAAGAAGCCCAGCGTTTCAGGTTGAATCTCACCCCTGTGCAGTTGGGCAGTCTCAGGCCTTCACTTCTCTGTGAGCCAGTGACTACCACTTACGAAATGGTGCCAATCACAGTGAAATTGTGCAGAAGTGACTCACACCAGGTCTGACACAGCGTGAGAACTCAGGATGCAGGAGTTCTTTCGTCTTTTTTGAAAGGTACCCTTGTTTTCCTAAGGCAGATCAGCCTTTTGCAGCATCAAAGGCTGCTTGGTTTGACTCTAGCACTTCCATCATACCAAGACTCCAGCTGGATGAAGTTTTTTTTTTTTTTTTTTTTTTTCTGTGTAGCATTCCAGAGAAACTAAGGAAGCTTCATAGGAAAGGTGGCCAAATCTTTGGAGAAAAGTAGAACCTGTCCTTATAGTGTCACCTAAGAGCAAATATCTGGACCTGGAAGGAGGGGAGGAAGTCAGACATCCCAAGGCAAAACTAAGAAGGGTTTTACTGAAAGGAAGATTTGGAATAAGCCCAGGGCTCTTGCATCTGGAGGGGTGGTCAGAAATGTGTTTGAAAATCTGGCAGAAACCTTACATCCTCTCTCAAGACATATGTGCTTGCGTAGGACCAGCAAAGGCTGCACTGTGGTCTTCCTTAGAGGTCCTGGAGTAGGGGCTCCCTGTGGAGCCTCCTCCCTTCTGTGACAGTTGGGCTTCACAGGCTGGAGGCCGCACCCACAGAGAGAATGAGAGGTGGCAGAGGGGGTGCCTTCTTGGCTCCTGTCTTGCTGCCTGCACGATGGAAGCAAGTGGGATGCTGTGGGCTGGATGTGTGTGTCTCAGGTGCTGAGGGGACCTTGCTCTCTTGCCCAGGGGAGCTGCCCTAAGTCCCCACGGCCTCAGTCTTTAGTCCACACAACAGAGGGCCAGTACTGGGAGAGCTAGTGGTGGTGAGACTTGCAAAGGAAAACATGAGGATTTGACCCTCTTCTCTACAGGAAAGGTGAAAAACGTGAGTTTTGGAGCAGATTTGGGGTTTTTATTAGTAATGCAAGTGCACCACTCAGCTCGCCTTTCTAAAAAGAGCCTGCTGTTCACCTATGTGTTCATTTGCTAGGGCTGTCCTACAAAATAACACCAACTGGATGGCTTAACCTAGCAGAAATCGTCTCACTGGGCTGGATACCAGAGGTCTGAGATCAAGGTGTCAGCAGACCCATGTCCTTTTAGAAGATTCTAGAGAAGAGTGAGTTTCCAGTCCCTGGCCTAGTACACAGTGCCAAGCTTTCCCCGACTTATAAATGCACCCCCCACCCCTCCATTCACCGCGCCGTCCTTCCCGTGTGTCTGTCTTCCCATAGGCTTCTCCTCTTCTCTCCCCCCTACCTCTTCCTTCTCTCCGTCTTCCGCTTCTCCCCTCATGTGCAACAGGAGGGGTTGTACCCAGGGCCTTTGCACTGAACTACATCTCCAGCCAATTTATTGATTTATTTTATTTTGAGACATCATGTTGACGAGTAGCTAATTTGGCCAGGTTGGGCTTGAATTTTCAATTCTCCTGTTTCGACTTCCCAGAGGGCAGGAATTTCAAGCATGCATTACCGTGCCTGGCTTTTGTGGCCATCTTCTTAGAAGGGCAACAGTGCTGCTGGATCTGGTTTTATCATGACTAGCTGCAACTGCAGTGACACCATTTCTAAATAAGATCACATTAGCATGTTCCGAGGGTTAGGAACTGAATATATATATATTTTTTTGGGGGGGGGTAGGGACATATCCTATATGAAGGACATAGCCTATATGAAGCCACAAAGAGTGCAGTCAGTGGTGCTTTTAAGCCCCAGCACCTATAGGTGACCACACTCCTGCTCTCAACCACCAGATTAATAGGGCAAGGGTATCAGGGCATGGCCATTTATGTTCAATGTGGGCTCTTATAACAAGCAATCTTGGTTGTGGAGCACTCCATTAGATCTCTAGAAGCTTCATTAAGTCTGTCTCATGGACTAAAGGCTCTCCTTGTCCTTGTTCTTGTCTTTCTTTTGCTCCTCCTCCTCTTCCGTCTTCTCCTCTTCCTCCTCCTTCTCTTTCTCCTTCTTTTCTTTTTAAAAAATCTCATCCTGTTCCTTTCCCTTCATCTTTCACAGGTATTACCTCCAAATAATAGGAGTTCTAATCTTGTCACTATGTCTGCTTTCAGAAATACCACACCCGGCACAGAGTTACCATGGGTTTATGTGACGTCCCTCGCTGTCTAGCTATTTATGAAAACTCCATCACCAGGGATATACGAGGGACAATATGTAGGGCATGGCTAGTCCTTGGCACAAGGTTGTGAATGTGTTGCTAAAACTGACATTGGTAAGCACTTGGGAGTGAGTTCCAGCGGTGGCAGCCCCCTGATCTCAGTGATTCTGGCACTTGGATGTACTGGGATTGATGTACTACAGGGACTATGAAATTAGCTGTGTTAGGCTTCTCTGACTCCACAGGGAGGTAATGAGAGCTGAGGACATTTAAGAATCAAAAATTAAGTGCTGCCGGGCGTGGTGGTGCATGCCTGTAATCCCAGCACTTGGGAGGCTGAGGCAGGAGGATTGTTGTGAGTTCGAGACCAGCTTGAGCTACAAAGCGAGCTTAAGGCCAGCTTGAACTGCATAATGAGACCCTGTCTCAAAAAGACAAAAAAAAAAAAAAAAAAAAAAAAAAAAAAAAAATTAAGTGCTAAGGGACTTTGGGGTTCCTTATATCCTGCAAAGGAAGAGCAGAAAGAGCTTAATGACGAAGTCAGGAATTAACAGTCTGGAGTTTCAAAGTTGATTGACTTCTTGGGAGAGACCAAGGTCAGGCCGCCGGTTTGGAAAATGTAGGGTCTTGGGAATGTAGCTTAGTGGTGGAGGGCTTGCTTCACAGGTGGAAGGCCCTGGGTTTGATCTCTAGTATGGAAAACAAGCAAAAACAGCCTGAGACGTGACATATGAGATGGGGATATTTGGGTGGGGACATGTATGGACAGTAGTTCCCTAGACTCCTCTGCACTATCGTAGTATGCAGGGGGGTCCACCTTTCAGTACAAGAGATAGCAAGCACTGCTACCTCCAAGGAGGAGATACTGGAGATCCTTTATCCCCAGCTTGCAACAGGGGCCCCAACTGGGGCTCCCCTCCAGGGTCCACCCTGTGGGGTGTGGTGGCATATGCCTATAATTCTAACACTCAATCCTCCTGAGGTAGGAGGATTGCTGTGAGCTCAAGGTCAACCTAGGCTCCTTAGTGGTCTCAAAGCCAGCCTGAACTGCAGAGTGAGACCCTGTCTCAATTTTTTAAAATAAATAAATAAATAAATAAATAAATAAATAAATAAATATACCTTTGCCCCTGGCTTCCACAGTGATCGCTAGAGTCAAAGTGTACCTCGATTCAATCAGAATCGTATCTGGGAAGGAAGAGACTATCTTAAAGGAAGAGGTACAGTTGCCACATAAATGCATCTAACTATATTTTCAATGTGCCAGAATAAGAGTTTCAGAATGAAAGACTAGGGTTTAACCTTCTGTTAAAGGTCCAGAGAATGGTGTAAATGTGCTACCCAGGAGGCTCCTAGCAGCCTGGAGAAAGTAATTGGCCATGCCAAGAAAAGTAGAAATGCCTGAGCTGCCTTGGCAAATAGTGAAGAAAGGGATTAGAGGTTTAAGGAAGCAGACATGCTGGAGTAGCTTTATCATGTGAGGCCTGAAGACATATCAGAGGACTGTGATAGGAGATGGCCATGAGATGGCCCAGGACAGACATCCTTCACCAATCCACCATGAGTATGTGAGAGGGGCATCAGTGTCATTAAGAAGTTCAATGACAGTTCTCTGTGTAAGCCAGTGATGGTGGTGAGAAGATATTAGTCACAGAGCTGGGCTTGTTAGTCGCAGATCAGCTCCTATAAAAGCTAGGAGGTCAAATGATTGTAACAGACAGCAACTTTTTTTTTTTTTTTTTTTTGAAACTGAGGATTGAACTCAGGCCCTTGCGCTTGCCAGGGAAGCACTTATTCTACTGAGCCATCTCGCTGGCCCCGACAACTTTTTTTTTTGATACAGAGTCTTGCTATGCATCTTAGATCCATAGTGATCTTCCTGTTTCAGCCTCCCCAGTTCTGTGGTTACAGGTGTGCACCAGCATGCCTGGTTTTGGTGGCTGGCTTGGTGCCCGAGGCCAGCATGGCATGTGGTACCAGGGATCAAACTTGGGTCCTTGTGCTTGCCAGGTGCATGCTTAGATTGCCGAGATATCTCTCTATCCCAGATAGAATTTTGAAAGAGCAGCAAGGGAGCTTGATTTGCAAAGGGTTGTGGAGATGGTTAAAAGAAAAAGTCATTCCTATTGGTAAAACAGATGGACAAACAGACTGACAAAAGGAGAGGCCAGGGAAGGCAAGCAAGGACGCCTCGAAGAAAGGCAAAGATGGCTGCCCCAGCAGAACCTCATACCTTGCCTCATTCCTGACTTGATCTGATTTCTAGTCCTTTGTGTCAGTAGAAGGGAGAGCTGCTCCCCAAAGAGAAGGCTAGGTCTCCAGGAGAAAGGGCCTTGATGGCCAGATATATACACCTGGTCTCTCCCCAAGGGATTCACTGCCTGGAAGTTGGCAATACTTAGGCGTTTCTCAGACTACTGAGTTTACATTGACACCAAGAGACCCAAAATGTCATTATGGTACTCTTATCAGAGTGGGAACATGTGAAGTCCAGGAAACAATAAATGGGGCCCTATCCAGAGTCCACCTTATACTGGACCCGCTGGAGATATGAGACCACTTGGTAGTCATTTTTCTGGTTCCTTACAGTTGGGTTGAAGTGCGTGGTATATGGAAAAGTACTGGGTCCTTGAGCTGTGTGAACAACAACATACATTCAGAGTTTTATCATAGTAAGAACTATGCTAGTGCGGAAGGCCAAGTGCAAGCCTTTAAAACTGCTCCCTCCCTCTTCCATTACCCTCTCTCCCTCCCTTCCCCTTCCCTTCTTTCCCCTCTTTTCTGCTTTCTTTACCCTCCTCTATCTTCTCCTTCCTTTTCTCCGTATCTCTATTTCCAACCAAAATATTAAACTCAAAATAATTTTGCAATCTCGGGAGGGAGGAGACAGATATTAAAACTGTTCTTAAGGATCTCAGAATGTGAGGGTGGTAGTCTGTCTGTTTCTGCATGGGCCAGACTGGCCAATTAAGCTAGGTGAATTCTAGAATGTGATTGTAAAAAGGTCAAAGTTCTGCTAAACAATAGACTCCAAATACAGCCTAAGGTAGTCTAGTGTCCTCACTGGAACAGATCAATATCGATTCAGGTATATATGTAACATGCAGCTATTTTTATTTATTTATTTATTTTGTGGAACTGGGGATTAAACTCAGGCCCTTGTGCTTGCCAGGGAAGCACTTATTCCACTGAGCCATCTCCCTGGCCCCTAATATGCAGCTATTGATTTGGTAAATGTATTATTTTCCATCTTGATCAGGTAAGACTATAAAAAAAGAAATTATATTCGTATAAAACGAACAATAGCATACATTCAGAATTTTACCCCAGAGCTGTGTTAATTCTCTTTCTTCTGGTTACAACAGAGTTCAAAGAGTTGTGGATCACTCAGATATCCTCGTCACATGGACCCACTATATGGCTGTGAGCGTGCTGACGAGAAGGCAAACAAGAAGCTGGCATGTGGGAGGCACTGATAAGACACAGGAACTTCAGAGGGTGAGAGATAAGTCTTAAGAAAGATTCCCAAGATTTCACTATCAGTAAAGACTTTGGAGGCTTAGGAGTGAGGAACATCCCAAGTTATTCCATCCACAGCGAAAGATAGTATTTTGCTTTTACAGCCATAAAGATAGACGCATTGTGTCATGTAGGCCTTTTGGTTTCTGTCAGCTCACATTCCATCCTTGAGAAACTGCCTCAGACCATAGAGTGGGGGACATGAAAGGCTCTCTGCTTTGAGTGAGATCTGGGGTGGAACGTGATCTTCAGCAGACCCAGGCTGCAGCACAAAGGGCTTTGCCTCTTGGGCCTAACAGTCCAGTAGGCCTCGGCGTTGGTGATGGAAATATGGAACCAAAGTAATACTGAGTTTGTGGCAAGCTGCAGTTGGAGAATCCCAACTGGGATCTGTGGCCAGGCCATCCTGCCTTTTGAAAAACAATTCCTGCACCCTGCTGGGACATGTTAGAGGCAAAACCAGGATCTATCAAGTGACAGTGTATGTAGAATCACCAAAATATACTGGATTGCCTGGCAAGCACAAGGGCCTGAGTTCAATCCCTGGTTCTACAAAACAAACAAATCAAATAAAATTTAAAAAAGCACCAAAATATGCTGGACTCTTTCAAATCCAGTGAGTCATAAGGTCAGGTAGGGTGTGCTGTGGTCCACCATCTACCACAGTGGGCCCTCAGGGCACAAGCAAGCTGCACGGCAGGAGGGCCTGACCTCAACATCGTAGCTGCACAGTGACCTCTGTGGCTCTAGGGGTGTTCTTGTACAAACACTTGAAAGAGGAAGGAAAAGCCTGACTTTGATTTGTGGGAAGACTCTGTAAAGATGGCGATTATCCTCCAGATGCAGAGTACAGATGGCGCCAGAGCCGCCGCATGGCTTTAGGGATTCAGAGAGATGCACCGGTCTGGGAGCCAAGGGACGGAAACCAGGAGGCCTCCTTTATTCCATTTCAAGGACTCTCTGTGGGTCTTTGTATTTCCCAGGGCACTTACACCCCTGCATTCAGGACTTACTACACAAGAAAAGATCCACAGTGTTAGCAGAGGTCGCTGTCTCTGACCTTCAGGAAGAGGCAGCTGCTCTTTCAAATGGAGTATAAGTGGAACCAAGATAATCTGGTTGGGGCCTCTTGGTCTTTCCTTGTCCATCTGTGACTGCGAATGGACAGTGACAGCAACCCCAAGAATGTGCGTATAAGCAAAGAGAGTTTGGGTCACGTTGCCCGCCCTCCCTGGATGTTAGCTGAGGGTGAGAAGACTTCAAGATGGTGAGCGTGTGCGCCAGTCGCAACGCCAAGATCAGCTGCAGTGCCAGGGACTGCCGTTTGTGCTACTAACTTCCCTCTTCTCAGTCTCTCCCGCTCAAGGAAAATAGTTGATGAAAACCTGGAGAAGACCGTGCTGCGGCGCACAGTTGGATGGCGGAGCCGTGGTGGTGGGCTACTAGATTCTTTCAGTAGAGTGCCACTTTGTGTGAAGGGGCCAGAGGCAATCACCTCCAGGTGCAGGGCCTGCAGGCCAGGTCACTGGTGTCTCCCAGCCAGTGGAAGGACGTGGGCGCCTGGACCTGGCCATTTCTGTCAGTGTGGGGCTTGCCTGGTGGGAAGTCTGCCTGGGAGCTCTGCATGGCCTTAACTAGGACTGTGGTGGTTTCTCACCATGGTCTGATACCTTTTCCTAGCCAGATCCTGTCTCCATGCCTTGTCGGTCCCGTGCTGCTCACCATCAACTTTTCCTTCTTCCGGTTCTGCTTGTCTCCTGCTTCTTAAAGGACTCAGAGACAAAGATCTTAAATTTTACTTCTGCTCCTTCCCAGCTGCAAGACCCAAGCAAGGCTAGTGCCTTCACTTCTCTGAGTCCCATTCCTCACGAAGAAAGAGGGGGTAACACCTTCTCTTGGGCTCACTGGAGGGCAAAATGAGACGCTGCACTGCAAATGGTGACACTGGCGGGCAGTCATACCCGGTCAGCCTGCCCAGAGTGACCCGGGCTGCCAGGCAGCTGACGGGACTCCTACACCTAGCAGGGGCGCCTTCTGCCCAACGGGTGGCCCTGAGGAGACAGAACTTCTCGTCTTCCGGGTTATTTCATAGCTGTAGTTCCAGAATAACAGGAACTTGGAGTTGAATCTCATAGCATTTACATTTACGCTCATAGCGGCCTTATGTAAGTGACCTCACTTTTCTTTGCCTCGGGTCCTTCATGTGAAATGAGATGTCAGTAGCGCTGCTACTTCTAAGAGTTCCTGGGATCGTTTAAGGGCGTGATGCACACAATGTACCCACCGCGTCACCGGCGCCCGGGAAGCAAGCGATGGATGCGTGAGAGGTAGCGCTCTTCATGCGGCACATTTCCTGACCATTTGCTCTGTCTACGACCCTCTGCTGTGGGGCTGGGCATAGAGAGCAAAATAAAGCTCGTTGATGAAGCTACAGAGTGAACAGTTCATACTTCACCGCAGGAGAACCTGAGACTCGGAGAGAAGCAGCTTGCACAAAGTCGCAGAGGAATTCAGGTGATAAACCTGGGACGTGAGCCCAGTCCGGTTGCCTCCAGAATATTTTTTTTTGTTTTGTTTTGTTTTGTTTTGTTTTGTTTTGTTTTGTTTTGTTTTTTGTCTTTTTGAGACAGGGTCTCACTATGCAGTTCAGGCTGGCCTTGAGCTCACTTTGTAGCTCAGGCTGGTCTCGAACTCACAACAATCCACCTGCCTCAGCCTCCCGAGTGCTGGGATTACAGGCATGCGCCACCACGCCCGGCTTGCCTCCAGAATTTCATCTTGTACTAGGCAGCTCTTCGCAGCATCGGTCCTTAGCAAGCGGTAGGTGAGGACTCAGGGGATTCCTGCAACCTTGTCGCTTTGTGATTTCCTTTTCCCTCGCTAGACCGTCACGCAGACGAGAGGCTTGGTGGACACTGACGATAGTACGAGCATCTTTGAGGGCCCGGGGTTATACCAGGTATTCCTGGGGGCTGGGTGTCCTATTTAGTGGGCCTGAGAGGTCAGAAGCCCGTGGAGAGGCCACTTAGAAGGCCACTCCTTCCTCCCGTGTAGCCTCCGGAAGTCAGCAGTGCTTCTTTAGTGTACAATACACCTGGATTCAGGTCTCAGCTTCTTCACTGGCTCATAGTGGAGCTTTGACCTCTGTACTTCCGGAAGCGCTTTCATCTTTATGGTCTCCGGGGTCTCTCTCTTCCTCTTCACCTCTTCAGCATGTGTTCACCCAGAATCCCAAGAGCAGGCTCTCTGTAAGGAGCTGCCAGTGAATTGTTAGGGAGAAGGCTTCTTTTTCCATCTTCCTCCTGCCCTACCCTTTCCCTAAAATATGTTTGTTCCCTCTTATTCTTAGAAGGAGGCCCTGCACTTGGGCACCTCATGTGGGTTTAGCAAACTTTCCTGAGTTCTGCTTTGCACAGGTGCCAGGCCACTTCCCAAAGTAACGTCCACACTAGGTCAATGAGGCAGCTTCTGATACTATACTCATTAGACAATGAGCAAGTTGAGGCAGGGCAGCGTGGGGAAGCTGAGGTGGGCATGGGCTTCCGCTCGTGGCTCTCTAATTCCAGGGCCCACTTCCATGCAGGTACTGCGGGGCATTCTTGTTGCCCTTACCTGTGGGGATGGCGATCAGAGATGCCCGAGCCGCGTCTAAGTGGCTGGGTTAAGGGAAGCATGAAAGTCTAGCCTAGCCCAGCTCATGGTGTCTGACTGCTGGGTTGCTTAGATAGGGTGACAGGTGTGCGGTTACGGTGACCAAGAAAGTCACAGTGGAGGTCCCTGGAGCATCTGGGATCACCATCATTCTGGATAACAGAAATGAAGATGATGGTTCCAGCTGCGATGTATGAAATCCTCCTAGGTAACAGAGCTCATTTAATCCTCTGTCAGCCCTGGGAGACAGGGATTTCCCAGAGCGTCTCACCTAGGGCTGTACCTTTCCGGATGCAGATATGCACACCCCTGCCACTGATGGGTGGCTCCATGTCAGGCCCTTGCAGCAACGGACTGTGATGGGACCGGGCCTCACGGTCCTGCTCATTGCCCCTCTCTTGTCACTGGGCTGCAGAATCCTGTGCCCAGCCCCAGGTGGGTTTGGAGTGTTGGATTTATAAACTCTTCCTTGGTGTTTCTGGGCTGGGGGTTAGGGGGAGAGAAAGAGAGAGGAGAGCCATGCTTAATGTTTATGGACGACCGAACATAGCCCATAACCCTGACTTGTCTATTAAGGGGCTAGCATGATGACACACACTTGGAATTCCAGTACTCTGGGAAGGTGAAGCAGGAAGTTTGAGCCTACCCTGGGATACTTAGCAACTTAGTGAGACACTATTTCAAAACACAGTGCCACTCAAAACAACAACAACAACAATAACAACAACAAAAACACAATCATAAAAATCAATCAGGCTTGGAATATAGCTCAGTGTGAAAGGCCTGGTTCAATCCCCAGGACCAGGAAAACAAGCAAATAAGAAATGACTTGAAGTTCTTCAAGTCAGACCAGTAGCCTGCCTCTGGCTCACTGAAGGCCAGGTTGGACCGTGTCCTGGCTGCCACCGTTACTTCTGCTCCATTTTTGGCCCCTCTAGGCAGAAATAGGAGGTGAACAGTACCAGAAGAGAAAGCCAGGAAAAATTCTGCCTCCATGTAAGCATGGGAAAAATATGGTACAGTGAGCTTATGACAATCCTAGGCAAAATTCCAGAAATTCCTCTGCTAAGCAGGGATTATTGGGAGCCAAGATGGGTTTACTTAGGTTAAGGCATGACTGACTGCCCAGATTTCTCTTGTAGGAGGGGTAATTAGAGCATGTTGTGGGAAAAAGACCACAGACTCAGAATGTAAAAATAGGACCGGGCTGTTGCTAGAATTGCAATGAAGAAAAGGAGGGTGTTCATTAGGCAGGGTCCGGGTCCACCCTACCCGGCTCCTTAAGTCCAAATTATAGGCTTCCTTCTTCCTTCTTTTTAAAAAAGTTTATTTAAACAACAAGACACTTGACTTAAAAAGAAATCTAGAATTTTTTAAAAGAGTAATTTACTCTTACTTAAAGACAGATTGCCCTACACAGAACAGCTACACACGAAAAAGTTATAACATTGTCTTTGGTTTTACAATGATAAATAAAAAAAAAAAAAAATTAAAATTTTCCAAACAAGGCATGCAAGGACTTTTACGTTGTTATCTTTTCTGTTAAAATAGTACAAAATAATTTATAGCATTATAAAAAGCTAGGAGCTGAACGAGCACGCTGCTAATGGAGAAAGGGGTTATTTTCACAGAACCAGTATTTCCTCACCATCTATCCACTTGATGTCAGTGAAAACATACTGTTGGCCATTAGTTTAAAAAAATGCAATATGCTTGTGCACATACACCAGTTACTTTATGTACACTAGACAAATGGGGGCCAGGTGTGCTGATGTACCCCTGTAATCCCAGCACACTTCAGAGGCTGAGGCAGGAGGGTAGTACAAGTTCGAGGCCAGCCTGGGCTACATAGTGAGCTCAAGGCCAGCCTGAACTGTATCATTACCCCATCTCAAAGAAAAAAAAAAAAAGGAATGTGACAGGGGTAAATAGAAGAATAGAGAACATACTGTAGTGGGCAGGATGTGGTGGAACCAAACTGCTGTTTTCTAATTGAGAATGTGTTGTTGGTCTGCAAGGACAGAATTCTGCAGTAAGGTCACCTCAGTTTCTCTTTTTAATAGAAACCTGCCTGCTGCCGGAACACATCAATCGTGTCTATGTCCAACTGTGCAGGTGTGCCCATTTCATTGATTGGCTGTCCAACAAATTGGAATCTGATTTGCCTCATTGACAAACCCTGTCCTTCACAATAGGCCTTATTATTTTGCTAAGTGGTAAATAGATATTAGTTTTAAACTGTACCACAGAACCATCCTGTACCATCACCTTCAAATTAATATGATCATTGTTGGGCTGGGAAGATAGCGCAGTGGCATAAATGCCTGACTGGCAAGTACTAGGTCTTGAGTTCAATCCCCCATTCAAAAAAAAGTCAGTCTTGACTTCTTCCTTGGGCTTTTCTAGGCCAGTAAGTGCCTGAGTCTCCTCAGCTGCCTAAGCTGAGGGTACAAAGTCCGCCCCAGAAGAAGGAAAGATTGAAAGCACACAAGCAGCACCAGAAATGGCACAAGGAAGAGCCAGTGGTGGACGAGGGAGGAGCCAAGCTTTCTTCTATAGCAGAGCCGACTTTGGAGCCACAAAGCTGCCCTAGGGTCAGCAGTGCTGGAGGGTGCTCAGGACATTCATGCAAGGAAGATGAGGGTTCTAAGATGATGGGTACTGATAGCGTGCCTTTGGGGAGTGGCAGTAATCATCCAAACATACAGCGCTTAGGGTCTAGAAAGGGGCTCCATGGTTTGCGCAAGGAAAAGAACAATGAGAATCTCTCAGAATCCTTCGTATAAAAGTCTGTAAGCTAAGAAGGCACTGGTTTCTTTGATAGACACTACCAACATTGTGGTCAAGATTGTGGTTGATAAGGTTTTTGAATGTTTCTCATAGCTTTGAGGACTCTTGAAGAAATACAAGTAAATCATAGGAGGGCTCAGCCACTGCATGACTGGTTGCTCATTCTGCTCAGTGTAAAGGGAACTGATTGATTCCGCTGGAAGAGGCTCTGCCTTCTTTACGACCCAGAGCATCCAGCAACATCCTGTCATCCTGGACTGACAAAGGTGGGCTGGTTCTCCTGTACCTGAGAATAATTTAACTTGAAGGGTTAGAACCCCTCCAAGAGGGGCATGTTTTTCATTTTCTAACCAAATGAAAAGTCAAATGACACAAAGATGGCCCTCAAATTCATCTGTTTATTGCAACATAGCAAGAGTAGAATATGCAAAAACGGGCAAAAAGAATACTTGAAAATACAGACAAAAAAAATACAGAACACCACTTGAGCAGAGTGCTTGTAATGGACCAAATGCCGCACAACCATGGAAAACCCCAGGCATGCAGGCCATCTCTCGAAGGTGCCATCAAGCATCGGCAAGGAAGGGAGGGTCCTTCACTCTCGCAGAGCCTCCGCAGGCTGTGAGGAAGCCTTGCCTCGAGGAAACCCAGGCAGACGGGGGGCATCACAGCAAGATGCACCTCCCGTGGAGCACGAAGCTGATATTTACGGTCGCAGTAGGTGTATTATCTCAGCTTCCAGTTGTCAAGTACGGAGGAAAACATCTCAGATGCCAGCTATCTTATTGGCAGGTTGGTGCACAGTGATCCAGGTGGCTATCGCCCATCTACTTAGCACAGTTACAGCTGGGTTACAAGAGCGAGCTCGAGGTGAAGTTAGTGCTGGCGAAGCACAGACACATGAGTCATAAGGGAAGTGCCAACTTACCAGATGCACAAGAATCAACATGGCAGGACACATCTCACAGCATCCTTCCACGGTCCCTCACTAGTGTTTGCTCTGGGAGGCCTGCCTGGAGGGCCGGGTGCAGGGGAGGGGAAGGTGCATCTCACCAAGAGAAGAAAACTCTGCTGGCTGCCCTTGGGCCTGGAGAGTGTTCCCGCGCTGCTGTGACTACTTCAGTGGCATGGCTATTTCTAGTGAAGCCACAGAATGGAAAAGTTCAAGGTTCGGGCTCTGACTTCAAGCTGTTCCCGGCTGCTGGCTCAGCCTTACCACTTAGTAGTCGGGTGAACTTGAGCAAGTCAGTGTGTTTCTTTATTTGAAAACTGGGGATAATAATGTTCAATTCACAAAGGTACAGCACTGGCTTTTGTTATTTACTTATTTATTTACATACAGGGTCTCACTAGGCTTTTGTGTTTTGGAGAACATACAGTGAAAAAACATTTCACGTCAAGTTTTAGCACAGGGTATGAGGATGTAGCTCAGGGACAGAATGCTTACCTGCCAGCCACATGGCCCTGAGTTTGATCTCTGACACTGAGAAGTGGAAGGAGGAGAAAGAAGAGGAGGAGCTGTATGCACATTCCTACATTTACATACAAAAAACCTGTATTTATGATTGGAAAAAATTTCCCCAACAATCCCTAACCTTGGTGTTGGCTGAGGAACTATGATCTATTTTATTCCATTTCATTTTTTAATAAGCAAAATGCCATTTGGGAGTGGTTAAACTGATTTTACTACACACGTGGGTCACTGCCCACAGTTTAGGAAATACTGGCTTAAAGTCCAGCTGGAGTAACACACTTAGCTCCAACGTTTTAATTTTCTTACATGTGTGCCACTTATGGAGAACCATTTTTAAGCTTCACACGTCCAGAAGCTTTTAAGCTTTAAGGTGTCCAGAAGAAGATGAACAAGGTCTCCTTTTCAAGTGTTTGCTCTCTTTCCTTCTTTCCCTGCCCCATCTCCCACTGATTCACTGACTGCTTCTTCACTCACTCCTTCTCTATTCATCCATTTATCATAGAGTTTAATTTCTTGGAGAGGAGATTCTGGGGAGGAACATGCTCTGTGGACTATGAGAAAGAAGCAGTAGACTTGGACAGAAATGTGGCTCATGGGTGAGAGTGACAAGAAGGGAACCTAACAGTATTTTCCTGCCCTCAGTGTCACTGGACGGTAGGTCTGGCTGTCCTATGAGGCCTGTTTTGAAATATGTGAGCACAGGCAGCAGAATGGAAACCACAAAAGCCTTCAGTATGGGGTAGAAGGTCAGCTAAGCCTGCTGTGGGAGCAGAGAGGGGAGCCTTCACTCACTTGGGGTTCTGCGCCCCCACGTTTGGCCAAAGCAGCTCCATTTCTATTTTATATTATACAATAGAATTCTCAGTGTGGTTTATTTTGGAGGGTAGCCCCTTACTATCCCTGTTCCTCCCCCTGCAAAAAAACCCAAAGAATATTTTTCATTATTGCTTAAAAAATTAATCCTTAAACTAATAGCTCATTAAATCCCTGTGTTTCGGGAGACATTATTTCTAGGATTCTGGGACTTATATTTTTTTCCCTATGAAAAAGTCCATTAAAATTACTGCATAAATCTTTTTTTTTTTTGCACTCTTAAATCCTGATATATTGAGAGCAAGAATTAAAGAAAGCAGAGTGAGGCAGGACAGCAGGTTGAGGTGTGATTTTGCACTAGTGGTTTATGCTTCATTGCAAGCCTAGGGGGTGGGGGGTGCCGCTGAGAACTTTGAGAGCAGAAGTCCCTTGGACAACTGGTTTTTCAGGCTTTTGTTGATTGAAAGTTTGGGTTTGTTGAGGGAAAAGGAAAGAAGGAATGAAGTCATTGTGTAGGGAGGTCTAGGGAAGAGCTGGAGGGATCCCAGGGGGTACTCAGTTTCCCTCAGGGAGGCACCAGATTTCTTTGATTACTGAAGTCCCGGCCAGCTTCCAGGGACATGTGGGAGTTGACAAAGACCATTACGTTTTGAAGTCTCCAGTGTTTCTCAAATATTAAAGTGTTTTGGGGACACCAAATAATGTGGAGGGTGATTCTGCAGGCTTGGGTGAAGTCCTGAGTCCGCATTTTTAGGAAGGTCTCAGGGGCTCTCATGTTTGAGTAGCAAAGAGCCCGAAGAGTCAACCTCACGCATAGCATGAGCTCTGCAGAGTTGTCTGTTCTCAGGGCACAAGCAAGCCCAGAATCCCCCATGTGGGCAGTGTGAAGGGATGTGCCGGCAGTATTAAATTAGTTCAGAAGAATCCCCTCACTTGAGTTTGAGATGATTCATTTGTAGCTTCTGCCTAGAAGAAGTTGTATTTTTATAGGAATTCAATTCCCCTCTTTTGAAGGTTGGGTTTATTAAGTGGAGCCCATCTATTTTCCCTTCTCAGAGTGAAACATCTTTTCAGACACCAGTGTCCACCCTTTTGGATTTTCTGAGAAGGCTCTGGTGCCGGGAATTAAGTTTGTTCTCTACGTTAAATTCCTCCAGTTGTTTATCTTGGTTTCTTTGGCTGGAATTTTATTTGCTTCTTATCTTGTCTTTGCCCAGGTCACAAAATACCCAGTTCTGTCACCATCCCCACCCTGCCCCAGCCCCTGCCCCAGCCCGGGGGCTAGAGATAAAAAAGGAGTTGTGGAATGACGCACAGCTTCTCTGCTCTGCTCTTCCAGGGCCTCTCTCTTCTAGAAGCAGACTTTGTGTCTCCAGGCTTGCTTGCCTGTTCATCCCTGGTCTTTTCACTTAATGTTCTCCCTGGTAGTATAACTTATTTTGTAAAGAATAGACAAAAATGTAGCCTTTATTATCATGACACTCCCAGTAGTTAAAACCAGCTTCAAGATACAAATTTATTTCTGTGCTGGGAGTCAAAACCAGGAACTGATACTAGGGCATGCTAGCGAATGCTAGCACTGGACTATAAGGAAAAAAAAATTTTTTTTTTGTCTTTTTGAGACAGGGTCTCCCTAGGCAGTTCAGGCTGGCTTTGAGTTCACCTTGTAGCTCAGGCCGGTCTTGAACTTGCGAGGACCCTTCCGAGTGCTGGGATTGCAGGTGTGCGCCACCACACCTGGCCTTACAAGGAAATGACTCTTTTGAACTCAGGACCTTGCACTTGCCAGGCAGATGTTTGTGCTGCTGAGCTATCTGCTGAGCCCAAGAAAATAATTCTTATTTTATTTAATTTCTGTTAAATTTTATTTTTGCAGCACCCGGGATTGAACTCAGGACCCTGTGCTTGCCAGACAAATGCTCCAAAGAAGTAATTCTTAAACAGGATTCCAACCTTTACCACAAAATGTCCAAAAACTTTCCCATGAACAGATAAATGGGAAAAACAAATGTATTTGTGTACAGTGGACCCCTACTCTGCTATAACGATAAACTTGAGTCACCTACAGGAAAACAGATGCACTTTGAAACCATCACACTAAGTGAAGTAAGTCAGACAGACAGGCTTAAATAGTGTGTGCTTTCTCTGATAGAAGAAGCTCGGAAGTGCAACAAAACAACAAAATAAAAGATAATAAATAGGAAGTAGGGAGATAGATGTTTCTCACATGGGGAGGATCAGGAGATGGAGGGAGGGAGAGGGTGAGGAGGGAAGGGATGAAGAAAGGATTAGGATGTGTTATGGATATGGACAACGCCACACAAGGGGGTTAGCGCTACTTACCACAGAGAAGGCAGGTGCACTAAGAAAATCCCTATTTGTAAGTGGAGCAATCTGTGAGCGCTCCCTGCCCACACAGCAACAGAACCTCATGTTTGCACGGCTCGTGATACTTTTCAGAGACACGGCATTAACCACACATCTACTTGTATGGGGCCGCAGCTTTCTTATTTATTTGTTTTAGACAAATTCTTGCTAAGCAGTTCAGGCTGGCCTTGTACTCACTATGTGACCCAGGCTGGCCTCAAACTTGAGGAGATTCACATGCCTCAGCTTCCTAAGTGCTGGCATGCCACTATATCTGGAAACACTTTATTAAATCTTCCCAACAACCTCTGTGAGGATGTGTTATTATTCTTTCTCTATTCACCCACAAATATTTAAGCAATTGCCCCTTCCTGGTTTAAGCAAAATCTGTAGAAACACAAGTAGACCTGCCTGACTACCGAAAAGAAAAAATGAAGTTTACAGGGAAACACCCTGGACTGCTGGCTCATGAGGCCGCAGGGGATGCCCCGCAGCTTAGCTTATTCCCTCTGTGCCCATGGGCTAGGATAGAGTGACAGATGGTGGCAGGAAAGTGTTGAGGTACAGGTGGTTACAGAGGCAAACGCTGATTTCCTCAGCTGGGCAAAGATGTGGGACAGATTGGTTTTCCTGGGTCTTCCATGAGTCAGTTCTCTGGTAAGTGGAGAAAGCGGCTTTGGGCAAATTCTGGGATTCCGTCAGAGGGGAGAGCCTGAATGTGTCGGGTCTTGTATCTGAAGAGGTGAGAGATTTATGTCCAGGCTGTGCCTAAACTTGGAAACTAGGCGAGCAGTCTTGTCCAGTAGCACTGGTGCCAGGAGACTCATGTCACATCTAGCTCCCCTCTTCCACTGATCAACCCTGAGCAGGTTTCAGCCTAGGACAATTAGGACAATGGATAGGCGGGATGGGTTGCCTCGAGGGTTGAGACTGCTTTGATCTTCTGGGCTTGAAAAGGAAATGGCTTTCTCTCCTTAGAGGCTGTGATGTGTTTATGGGATGTGAGGGGGGAGACAAACTCACATCCTGGGGCCCATTCCGTTCACAGGCTGGAGATACAGGAATGAGTGACACACAGAGTTTAGCCCTTGATCTTATGGAGTTGACAGAATGTCAGGAAGTGCAGACCCTGAAGGAGTAATTCGACAGTTACTGCTCCCCTGAGGTCAGAACCGAGGCAGGAATGATGAGAGTCACAAAGGCGTTCCCATAGGTGCCAGGCCACAGGCAGAACTGCCATGCTGTGCTGTGGTGAGGGTCAGAGGAGGCCCAAGCAGCCCAGAGGAGAGGAGATGGATGGGCTGTGACACCATCCATAGTTAGGCACAGTCTTGTTTGGGGGCAAGAGACTATGCAGGTGACCTTCTGTCTGTTCCTTGTGTAGGAAGAAACACACACACACACACACACACACACACACACACGCACACCCATGTCGGGAAGCTCGGAGCCTCACACACAGGCAGGTAGGGGCTGCTGTTTTTCAGCTCAAGCATGTGGATGATCATTTAAGTCATAAAGAACTCTGTTCTTTTTCCCCCACTCCCACTGGTGGAAGGACCTTGGGGTCTCGCCCAAGAAAGGAAGCACTGCTTCCTGGTTTATGTTGAGATGGGAAAGACTTGCCCAAGAACAATGGCATTTTTGCAAAA
>PVKA01013545.1:14454-54836 GCA_004027165.1 Ctenomys sociabilis | reverse complement strand
ACACCAGATTCACTGAGATACTGAGTGTTCATTTTCTGGTCCTTGGAATAGAATATTTGTAGTTGACCCAGACTCTGTGCTGCTGATCTCCTGACCCATGGGTGAAAAGTTAACAGTGACACAAGCCCAGCCCTAACAACAGAGGAGATGGAAGTAGAGATGGCTCAGCCTGCTACATGGAGGATCTTTGTTACCTTCCCTAAAGCTCTGGGAACATCAAGTTTAGGGGCTCTAATTTCTGGGAAGAAAAAATGCATCTAGTAGAGGACACAACAAGAGCTCTTTCACACTTCAGTTCTCAGGGCCCAGAGACCTGGAGTGAACTGCCCTGACCTTCCAACAGCTAGAGCTGTTATTACCCATTTGGGCAGGGAAGAATGTGTTAGGCACCCAGGTCCTGGTATTTACTGATACACCCTTCTCTGAGTTTTACAACAAATGGAAGTCCAGAAGCCTATCCTGAGAGGAGCAGGTACCTGTGCAGCACTAGCTGTATGGGTCAAGGACTCCAAGCCTCTGAGGCGCCTTCAGGAGCCCGGAGCTACTGCCTGGATTCCGCCGAGGCCGAACACCGAGCCACCTCCTCCAGCCCCGGTGAGTCACCACCCTCTGAGCACAGGCATCCTGTCTGCCTTCCGCTGTGCCCAGGATGCTGAGTTGCCATCAATGTTCTTTTTTCCATACATTCCGATGTACAGATGTGAGGTTAAATTTTGCCTCTAAACACAGACTTTCATTCAGCAGAAACAGTTCAATTTCTGATAAATTTCTATTTTATTTTATTTTTGGGTGTTTAAGAGAAGGTCTCATTAGCAGGTCTCAAATACACTCTCTAGGCCATGGTGGTCTCACACTCACAGCAATACCTGTCACAGCCTCCCATGTACTGGGATTGCAGGTGTGCTCCAAAATACCAGTCTACCAACACCTACTTGTAATATTTTCTACTGTTATGTGGTACAGGGATTTGAACCTAAGGCCTTTGCATTGAGCTAATTTCAGTCTGCCATGTTTGTTTTGAAGAAAATTCTCACTCAGGTCTCCTGTGTCTCAGGCTGAGCTCAGACTTATCATCCTCCTGCTTCACCATCCCAGACTGCTAGGATTACAGTGCGGTGTGACCACTCGCGGCTTTTCATTTTCATAAGGTTCTCAGTTGCCATTGTGACTTAGTTAAAAAAATATTATATCCCCAGCTATTATTTTTTGGGAGATGTCATGAGAAGGTTCACCCTAAGTCACCAGCTTGCCTTAGCTGGATACAAATTTCATTATATTCCAAGCATACATAACATCTTTTTGTCTTACAAAGTCACCAAGTTTCTTGTGCCAGAATGGAATTTGTGATCATCTTGTCTTAGTCTTGTGGAAGCAGGAATAAAGTCAATGCACAACCAATAATAGTAATAATAATAATAATAATAATAATAATGAATAAAGGTATAGGTTATTCCTAAATGGTACCTTTCAAATCAGTAAAGGTGTTAGGTGAGGGTGAAGGAAGTTTAAAACGATGCCAGAGGAATATTTTCGGCAATCTTGAAGTCAATGACTAGAGTGGAGGTTTTTTTTCATCAACTTTACTCCCAACATTTTCTCCAGGAAAAATAAAGCCTATCCAAATCAGAGGAATGGCTCCCCAAAACTTGTGGATCCCATGAATCGATAGCTCCAAGAAGCAGTGCGCATGGTGTGCGCTGTACCCACACTGGAGGCACCCGTTCTCCCACAGCTCTTGGTAAGCTCCTCTCTGTGAATCACTGAGAAAAACAGATCCTGACCCAAAATTATACTTCTTTCTTGAGGTCAGTTTATGTCCAACAAAAGCTCCATGTGAGGGCCTTCTCCCCCTACTTGCCTCAAATCAGGACAACCCTCAAGGGGCTCCCTGCGCAGCACTAGAGCTTTCGCAAGACTGGCTAAAGTCGCTGCTGATATTCCTGCGTAACTGCATTTTTCCTTCTGCTTATTGTACTGCCTCACAGGAGTTCCGGAGAGCATTCTCCAGTGAAATTCCTGAACAGAAACCCCCAATTTCAGAGTCTGTTTCCTCAGGAAGCTTGACCTGTGTCTGATATCCACTAATTATTCAAAGCAGGATTGAAAACACACACAAAAAAAAAAAATCAAAAATGGGTGAGAACAACGAATACAAAATGTTTAACTGTTTTAAAACTGCTAAAAATATTTCTTTATTGATAAATATCCAAAATGACATAATGTAAATAATTATTGCTCTTATTGAAATAACTATTAATATCATGCTGTATATCTGTATGGATCTGCATACACTGCATAAAGCTATATCTACATATTTAAATAGTTATTATGCTGTTTATATTTTATTATCTTTCACACTATTATTATGAGTTTTTCAGGCAAATATGAATGCATAAACCTGATTTTTCCCAAAAAAAATGTATAGTTGTCCATATAAAAATGTATACATACCCGGTTTCACAAAAAGTATATATAATAATCCCACTAATAATTTTTGTAATTAAATAATGCAAAAAATATTTTATTTGTTTCAATGTTCAACTAATTTTTTACTGGAAGTGAACTCCACCCCAACTCTAAGACAAACTTATCATACCTTCACAGTGTGCTTAAGCGTTAAGAGTATGTCCAATCGCTCATCTTGAGACATATTTTGCAGTTTGATACATTTGTAGATGTTTTGCAGCTCTCTGGCTCTGACTGTGAACTGTGTATCCATCTCAATTATTTTACCATCAGGTCTTCTCCACATCTTTGGACTTGAACACTTGAAAATAATATTATGTTTATAATTATACTTAGCTAAAGATTTAAAGTGGAAATTATTATTTCTTCCACTAGAAGTTTACTTCAATATCACTTATGACTAAAAGAATCACTAATACTTAAAATTTATTGAAGAATTTATAAAACAGTGAAAGGAAAACACTCTAGAGAAAAAAGGGTTGTTCAGTCTATGAAAGAGAAAACACTTCTAAAGTATTCAGGGTGTGCTACTGATTTGTACTGACTGATATGTTGAATGGTTTAACAGATACATAAATTTCTCCTTAGCTCCATGATATGGGAAGAGTGCATCTGTTTGGTCCAGTCACACTGTGTACAGTCATGCCTTTTCAATTAAAGATAACTTTTGTAAAGGTGTTATGGTAACTCTTCACGGTTTAGACCTAAAGATATACTAAAAATGGACATGTGAGTTATGGTTTAGTGTCCAATATAAAAGCAAATCTATAAAAAGTTCAAATTTTTTCAACAAGTAAATATCCTTCAGCAAAAAGCTATACACACAGTCATCCTCCTCTGTTCTGAACTCTCAGATTCAAAGAACTCCAGATCAAAAATGTCACCTGTACTCAGTGTGTACAGACCTGTTTTTCTTGTCCTGATTTCCAAAACAATGCAGTATAACAAGTATGTTACAGTTATTTTAATTGTATCAGATATTGTAAGTAATCTAGAAATGAGTGAAAATATACAAGAAGATAGATTATCAACAAGTACTATGCTGTTTTATATAGGAGACTTGAGCAACTGAGTTTGCTATAGTGTGGGTCCTGAAACCATCCCCAGTGGCTATGAAGATCTACTGTATCTGATTATCTTAGCAGTGCTGCAATGTTTCCAGCCTAATGGTGGCTAACATCCTCACTCTATATTTTCATGTTTGGTTTGATGTGTCTCTGCCTAGCCCACCTCCTCAACTGAGCATGGTGATGGAGTTCACTTGTTACAGAGATCTTCCAAGGATTCTCAGGCTAAGAAGTCAGAAAACAGAAAATAAGATAAAATGAATAAGTTGTCCTCTACAGAATAGAGGACATCAATGTCACCTTCAGTGATAGCATCTCTGCAGATGCTGTTTCAGTTCACTCTGGAAGACACATCCCCCTAGAAATGCCACAGTGATAATATACTGCTTATTTGCTCTTCTGCTTTAGGGCAACATGCACTTCAGTTTCTCTGATTATAATCTTTCAGAAACAAAGCTATATTGACCACAATTGCTAGGTATTAGCTGTTCAAATGTTGGATGCTTTCACGGGTTAATTGGTAATTGTTTTGAGATCTTTGTGAACTTATGCCATACTTGAAACCATTTAATCTGAGCTGTAAAATAATTTAAAATTTAGGGCCAGGGAGTGGTTCAGTGGAATAAGCACTTCCCTGGTAAGTGCAAGGGCCTGAGTTCAATCACATGCTCCAACAATAAAAATAATAATTTAAAAATTAAATAGAAGCTCTATTCATCAGAACAAATCATTAAGAATGCAGATTACTAACTGCAGGCATAATATAAAGCTCCATTTATAATGACATCATTGTGAAGAACTTTTTTAGTTATAACAATTATCAATTTATCCTCAAGTTTTACATTTCATATTTGCAAAGTTACATTGCAAACTATGGTGCTACCTCTTTTAACAAACTATATTTGAAAACATTTTTAAAATAATGCCATTATATTTGGGTCAAAGTGAAAATTAATATTTACACTAGGAACCTTTATTAAGAAAATTTAGATTCTCACTACTAGTTTTAATTCACCAAATGAGAAGCTGCAGCTCATACTTAATTTCTATTGTCAGACTATAAACTTGATAATGAAGAAAGGAAGGTATTGTTAATTATCAGGCTAATAGAATTAAGTAAATTGATTGAAGAATTATAAAATGCAAATATCTCATTAATAAAATGTTTTATTATTTAGTTATTATCACAGAAATAAAATTATTTTAAGTGGATATAACCCTGTGGTGTATAATCCTCAGAGTGCTACTAGCATACAAATGTTTGTCTCAAAACTATTTTCAAAATTTTTCAGGTCTAAGGAAGCTTAGATTGTTTCATACTTCAATACTATAAAGGCTAACATCTTTTTTTTATTTTAGGGAAAGGTCTATAGGGTGTTCAGGGTCTCACTATTAGATTGGACTCATAGTGATGTGCCTTTTTACAGCCTCCTAAGAGCTGGGATTACAGGCGCACGTCACCATGCCCAGTCTTCTAAGGTCATCTTAATCTTTGCTTGCAGTTGAGATCAGGGTGACTATTTTAAATGGAATTTTCTTCCTACCAGTAATGTAGGCAATATCTTTTGCTCTGCATCCTAACTTTTTCCATTAGGAATAATTTTTATGGGAATGTTTTTTATGAAATGACTATTTTATCTGCATTGTACTTTTTCAGTTGATGCCAACTGGCTTTGGGGAACTTAAATGCAGTGATTTGATTCTACCTTCTCTCCAAGTTGTTAGCCCAAAGAAATACCTTATATCATGACAATATCTAGAGCTTTTCTAAATACATTCTATATGCAAATTTTTCTTATCCTTTAATTTTGATTTCAATCCTGTCTTATCCAGACAAATTCTTCTAATACTATGTTTTAAACCAATGACATCACTTATATCTGAAATTCTATCACACTTGTAGAAATGCACAAATACATACTAAACTATAGGGTCTCTTTGAAGTCTTCTGGGACAGCGAAATTTATATTCAAATGATTCTATAACTATTTTATGATTAATTATATTTGTCCCCAAAATATAACAAATAAATATCTTGTGTAATTCTGTATATTTCACAATACCTAGAGTATTTTTTTTTGTTTATCTGGGTACTGAATAGATAAAATACTCTCCTAATTTCCAGAACTCTCAAATTTCATGAGGTATAAAGGTGAGAAAACAAGAAATTCAAGAAAAGATGAGTGCAGCTAATGATTGCTAATAAGTAGTTAACTATGGGCGGCTGTAAAGCACTTAACTGTGAAAAGGAAAATAGTATCCAGATGAAAGCTGAAAAATAACTAGCAGTTATTTCAGGGTAAAAATAACCAGGTTAAAGAGAAGTGAGGGAAATAAGGAACATTAGGTTTGAGGCTCGAAGTTCCCTGTGTTTCTACTACCTCTGATAACTTGGTCTTCAAGTGTAGGCTTCTTTGATTTCAGGCGTAAAGGTGGTTTTTACTCTGAGTCAGAAAAATGTCAACTTCTCTTACTTCTCTTTCCTGTTTTTTTTTTTTTCTCCTCAATGCTTTGGTTGTAATAAGAGATGTAGAGCAATCATGTTTTTAAATTGCTTCAAAAAATAAGAGTGTAATAAATTCTACTTAGCTGCCCACAAATAAGACAGGACAGACTCTGGAAGAGAGAAACAGAAGAACAGCAGGAAGAAACATTTCAGGGAAGGCAAGGTAGAAAGATAAAAACCTTGACAGCAGCAGGCCTCTAACGAGAGACGAGAAATAACTGCCCAGTGAGTGCAGGTCTTTTCTTCCTCCTAGATTAATTTTCAAGTCCCTATGGGCACAAATCAGCGTAAAGTTAAGCTCCAAAAAGCACTTGGCCTTGACAGAGCCTTCTGTTCCACAGCACAGGGGTTCTGTTCATCCAGAGCGACACCTTGCTTAATGCACTGCCCAGAAGAAGTGGGTGCATTTTTCTATCCCATTTAGCTGTTGGTCACCTCAGTACCAAGAAAAAGTATTAAAATGACACACTTAACATGAACTGCAGTTTTTTTAAGCTGATGATTTTTAGAAGTGGACAATCAAAAAGAATGAAAAAAACTAGCCCTGACTGTAGGGAAAAAGCTCTTACAAAGTCCAAATAGCACTTCATGGAGTTTGAGTAAACATTTTCCAAGAAATACAAGACAGCAACTGATGATTTTTCATTCAAATTTTTACTCAAATTTCTTTACCTCATTCTATCTGTGAATTTTTATTATTTGAAAACTTGAGAACATCCATGTTTGAAGTATAGAATTATTAATAATTTAATACTTCAAAATATGTTCAGATGGAATAAGCTTTCTCTAAGTATGAGAACT
This sequence comes from Ctenomys sociabilis, assembly GCA_004027165.1. Lineage (NCBI taxonomy): Eukaryota > Metazoa > Chordata > Mammalia > Rodentia > Ctenomyidae > Ctenomys > Ctenomys sociabilis. The sequence goes on along the minus strand of PVKA01013545.1, from coordinate 47,996 downwards.
TAATATACAAAAGCTATGATAGTTATTCATTCAGTTTCTTGATTGGAATCATATCATTCATTATTTAGAGAATAGTTAGAGAAATTCTGTGGTCAGACTAAGGAGATAGAAAGAAAATAGTGGTTCAATAGATTACACAGTATTTGGGCTCAATGGGCTTAAACTAAAATATAACCATAAAATTTGTTTTATAAACTTATTTCCAAACTACAGAAAAGCAAATATTTCTCTTTAAATATCCACATGATGCAGTGTTCAATTACATTATAGTTTTGGTTGTTTGTTGGTTTTGGCATCTGTAAAACTGTGTATATACATTCAGGGATCAATTAGAGGTCATATCTTTCTCAGAATCAAACATAAAACCTATATAACAAGAAGTCATTTCAATTTAATTTTATGAAATCAACTTTCAACTTTTCCCAGGTTGAAATAAAACTCAGTGGCACAGCATCTGCCTGGCAAGGGCAAAGCCCTGAGTTCAATTTCCAGTACAAAAAAAAAAAAAAATTACTTCTCCTGAATAACAAAAAATAGAACCAAGAATAAAAGAAGGAATCTGTACAAGGGTATAGATGCACAACAAAGCAACTTGCTAAAGTTTATTTTAAAATATGACTGAATGTCATGAATTTTATGGCTTCTCTGCAGTAGATTCTTCTTTTCAGAATTAAAGTATTAAATGATTTTAAATGATAGCATCTGCATCACATAATTTCTAGATGATATTTGGAACATAAAATTTCACAAGATTGTTTCTTTCCTTTCTTCTTCTACAAGACTGTATGAATACTTTGAAATATAAGGAAAGAGACAAGAGATTGTCTTAGGGCTGTTCAATAGCTCAATGGATTAAAGCACCTGCTTAGGCAGACACAGCAGCCAAGGTTCAATCCCTGTGCTGTACTTGCCCTGCCCTGGGGCATGCTGAGACTGGGCTTCATGGCTCACACCTGCAATCCCAGCTCTTGGGAGGCTGAATACAGGCAGATCACTACAAGTCCAATTTATATAATGAGACCCTGTACTATATATATATATATATATATATATATATATATATATATATATATATAAAGATTGCTTTAAGAGGTTCTGAATCTAAGATTTAGACATCTAATAGAAACAATTTAACATGACCAGTATATTCAAAAACAGAGTAAAGACAAATTCCCTGAGAGTATACATTTCAGGTTAGAGTAGAAGATACCCTTAGAAGAAGGAAAATCTAGGCTGGGGAGATAGCTCAGTGGTGAAAGTGCCTGCCTAGCAAGTGCAAGATCATGAGTTCAATCTCCAATACCAACAAAAACAAAAACAAAGCTGAGAGAGAAGAGGAATCTGAGCTCACTTTAAAATGTGAGCTGCTGGCTTCTAAGGAAAAAGAAAAGGAAGTAGGAAAAGGATGTTTCCTGGAGAGACATGCGCAGATACAAAGTCACCAAGAGTGCATGGTTCCTGAGGACATGAGAGTAACTGAGCACTGCTGCATGTAATGTGCAAGGAAAAAAGTGACACAAACAATAATGGCATGAAAGAGGGGTACAGAGAATAGTACAAAGAACTCAGGGCCCTGGAGACCTGTGTGAATGCTGGTAACTGTAGGACCGTGGCTAAGGCACACACCTGCTAAGGCAGGTGGAACTAGAGGTGTGGAAATATCTCTGCTAATATTAGCAATCAAGCCAACAGGTGATCTCTAACCTTTTTTTCTATTTTTTCTTTCTACTCATCCTCTTTCTCTTTAATCAACTGTCTTGCATGACTTTGGCAAACACTGTCTCTTCTCTTTCTGGTTTACTTGAAAACTCCTAGGCCTTCCCTTCTATACCTTATGTTCTGTGCCCTACAATTATCCAAAACCTTATGATCATTCTTTACGGGATAGACATGAAGACTATGGACCACCTACATCTAGAAGACATTTAGAGGAACAAGACACTTCCTAGGAAAGCCTCAGCACCTGTGATAAGGCTAGATGCATAAGAAAAGCGCCAATAAGAAAGCAAAATAAAATGGAAAATGCAAGACAAAGAAACAAAGTGCAATCCTGAATACCCAGCCCAGCTAGGATAGGTCTATAGCACAAAGAGACAGACAAAATCTGGAACCAACAAATCAAACTCTCTGAAACTATAGAAGCAGAAGTGAAAATAAAATGAAGACACTATAGGAAAAATAATTTCCAGGCAGAAGAAAATGGCCATCAAAATGAAAGACACTAAAGTGAACATAGATAAATAAAGGAGCTAAAGAAAATGATGGAAAATTTAAATGCCAAATAGACAAGAAATGAAATCAATGAAACAGAACCAAACAGAGATGCAAGAGATTAGAAAATCCATTAAAGTACTTCACAGCACACTGAATGAAGGTAAGTGTAGAATTTCAGATCTAGAGGACAAGAACATGAATAGCAAACAGGAAAAGGAAGATATATTTAATACAGCAAGAGACCATTGAAAATCAATCCAACGGCTATAGGATGAGCCAAAGAAAAACAACATGAGGTACGCTGGAATCAGTGGGAAACCTGAAGACAGTTCAAAAGGCATTAAAAGCTACTTCATAGAAATAATGACAGAAAACTTCCCAAACATGGATCAAGAGCTTGATACACAAATGAGGCATAAAGATCTTCAAATAGCCATGACCAAAATAAATCTACAACAAGCCATATAATAATCAAGATTTCAGTAAATCAGCACAAGAACAAAATATTAAAAGTAGCCAGAGAAAAGAAATTCACCATGTATAAAGGAAGCCCTATCAAAATCACAGCATACTTTTCAATACAAACCTTCAAAACAAGAACAGTTTGTAGTAAGATACTTCAAGCCCTAAAAGAAGATAATCTTTAATCCAAATAAGTATATCCCACAAAACTTATATGTTTGGTTCAGGGTCTTACTAGACAGCACAGACTCAGAGTGATCCTCCTGTTTTCAGCCTCCCCAGCACTGGGATTACAGGTATGCACCCCCATGGCAGACTCCTGGGGGTGGGGCAGAGCTAGCATGGCATGTGGTACCAGGGATCAAACCTTAGTACCTGCACTTATCTAAGCAGGTGCTTAGTCCATTGAGCTATCTTGCCAGCTCCCACAAAAAAAAAAAAACTACCTTGCAAAATTGATAGAGAAATAAGATATTTCCATAATAAAGAACAATTGGAGCACTTCATAACCAAACCAAATAAGATAATTCATAACCACCAGTTCATGATTACCAAACCAGCTCTACAGAATGCTCTAAAGGATACATTAGAAGGAGATAACAAAGACCATAAACACATGAACACCAGTTAAGAGAAGCTGCCAGGCAAGGCAAGCAATTAAACAGAGGAGAAAGATGGGGAAAGAAACAACAGGAAAACAATAGGAAATGAAAAGCCCATATCGTTATAACCATCAATGTAAATGGTCTCAACTCACTGATCAAAAGAAACACAGTGGAAGACTGAATCAAGGAACAATATACTGCATTGAAGAAACACATTTAACACAAAAAGGAATTCACAGACTAAAAGTCAAACTACAGAAAACAACAGCACAGAAACCAATAAAAAAGCAAAGTCATTGTATACTTCTTAAGAAAAAAACTCCAAGAAGAATAGATTATAATCATAAATATTTATGCACCAAAAACAGGTCTACCCAACTACATAAAACAGATATACATACATAAAGAACCAAATAAGCACTAACAAAATTCTAGTAGAGGACCTTAATATCCCACTCTCACAAATATATAGATCAACTAGGCCAAAAAAATCAACAAAGAAATATTACAGTTAAACCAAGCCTATGAGCAAATGGACTTTGTAGATGTCTACAGAGCATTCCACTCCAAAACATCAGAATACATATTCTGCTCAGCTGCACATGGGTGCTCCCTGAGATAGACCGCATATTATCTGACAAAATATGTTTAAGTAAATGTAGAAGAAATGAAATCATTTCATGCATACTATCTGGTTATAGCACAGTAAAGCTGGATGCAATGACAAACAACATCACAAAAACTACATAAACACATGGAAATTAAACAATACCCTTCTAAACAACCAATGAGTAACAAAGGAAATTAAAGATGAAATTAAACAGTGCATACAATTAAATGATAATGCTGATACATTCCAAAGACTGAAATTAGAACCATGTCCGTCACCACACACTTGATCAAATATCTAACTACTAAATGAGAAACACTGAGGCCAACCAGATAGCTCAATGGATTAAATTGCGTACTTAGGCAGATCAGAGGTTGGAGGTTCGATCCCGGCCTGCCATGCTAGCCCGCCCCCAGGGGCACGCTGAGAGGGTGATTGAGCCTAGGCATGGTAGTGTGTGCATGTAATCCCAGTACTTGGGCAGCTGAAAACAGGAGAATCATTATGAGTCTGATCTGTGTAGTGAGATCATGTAGAACCTGTATTTTTTTGAAATACAAAAAATAAAAAATAAATAAATGCGAAACACTAAGTAGAGGAAATAGGTAGAAATCTTGGAGACAGGTGCAGACAGAGACTTCACGAACAAACCTAGAACACAGGGGAAATACTACAAGGAATCAAAAACTGGGTTTTCACTTTATTAAAAAGTTTCCCCATAACAAAAGAAATTACCAACAGAGTGAAAAGATAGCCCACCGAGTGGGAAAAAGTCATAGCCAATTGTTCCTCAGGACTGGAATCTATAATGAAGTGAAAAAAAGTCAGTCCCAAATTTAAAGACTCAGCCCAAAAATGAGCATCTAAGATGAATACATGCTTCTCAGGTGAAGAAATATAAATAGCAAATAAATTCATGAAAAAATATTTAACATCATTGGTCATTCAAGAGATGGAAATTAAAATAACACGAGATTCCATCTTATTCCAGAAAGAATAGGTATCCTCAAGAAACCAGCTGCGAAGAAATGCTGGCAGGACAGTGGGAGAAAAAGGAATCCTCCACTATTGAAGGTAGGAGTGTAGACTGGTACAAAACTATGGAAATCAGTGTGTAGATTCCTTTAAAAACTAGGATTACACATCCCATTTGACCCAGCTCTTCCCCTTTTGGGTATCTTCCCAGAAGAATTGAAACATACCATAGTGATACATGTACACCCATGTTTATAGCAGCACAGTTTGCAATAGTTAACTCTTGGGGAACACCTAAGTAACCACCAACAGAGGAATGGATAAAAGAGGGTTTTTTTGGTGTTTTTCTTTTTTTTTTAATAATGGAGTGCTACTCAGACATAAAAGAAGATAAACTGGAAAGATTTGTAATGGATTTGACTCTCTGGGTTTTAAATGTATATAAAAATATCTTTTTTATTATAAGGAGAAGAAAATACAAATAACAATAAAATAGAATTTCAAAAAGGAGAGTTACAATAATTAATACATTGTATATTGTCTTTAGGCGTGATGTCTCACTATGCAGCTTGGACTCACCCATTTCCAGCGCCCCCAGCAATGGGGTTATAGGCCAGCAGCAGCATGTCTAGTCTCTGTGGCTGGCTCAGCTCACTGGGGAGCAGGGCTGGTGCAGCCTGCCAGGGACTGAACCCTGGTACTTGAACTTGCCCAGGCGGGTGCTTAGACCCATACTCATAAGTGAAATAAAACAGACCCTAACGTGTAAACATTGTATGGTCTCACTAGAGTGAGAATCTGAGTGAATAAATATGATCCAAAATGTTCAGTAGATATTCTGAACTGGGAAGAAACTGTCAAAAGCAAGACAAACTGTGATGAAGAAAAGAAGAAAGGAAGAAGAAAAAAAATATATATATATATGTATACTTATTTGTACACAAGATAGCTGAAATAGTTATAAAGCTAGTTTCTCTTAGTTCATTGAAAAGGTTGTAGCTAATAGTGTTTATACGGGATATTACGCCTAAAGACAATACATAATGTATTAATTATTCTCCTATTAACCTTTTTGAAATTCGATTTTATTGTTATCTGTATTTTTTCTCTCTTTAAAATAAAAAAGAGGGCCAGGGAGATAGCTCAGCAGCCTAAGCACCTGTCTGACAAGCTTAAGGATTGATGATCCCTGGTACCGCAGACCAAGCCTGTGTGGAGCTGGCCACTGAGTGCGCAGGCGCGGTGGCGCACACCTGTAATCCCAGCCCTGGGCGGCTGAGACAGGAGGATCAGTATGAGTCCGAGCTGTATATCAAGACCCTGTCTAAATAGAAAGAGAGAGAGAGAGAGAGAGAGAGAGAGAGAGAGAGGTCAATTATAGTCAATTGCTGCTGTGTTTTCTCACAGTGGCTCGCTTTCTCTCCTAGCTATACTTTTCCTCCTTTCTGTTGGCCCAAATTTGCTCTGTAAAGCCTCTGATTATCTTCCCATCTTCAATAAATGCAAAAAATAAAACTAGTTAAATACAGAAATACAAAATAATCCAGATGAGATGGAAATTCCGATTCAATTGAGTGAGTGTTGATCCCACACATGCGAGATAAGAAAGGGCAAAGTCTATCTCATAACATTCTTCTGGGGAAAGCAAGGAGACAAGAGAAATTCCCTACAGCAGCTCCTCAAAATCCTCCTTTTATTCTTGTGATTTGGAGGACACAGGGCCTTCCCCAGACACCAGTATAGCTGTAGTTCACATCTCATACAGGTAGGGTTTTCAGTATACTCTGGCATGATGCTTTCCCTGCAATCAATGATACTAATTTTGGAAAGGAATAAGTAAAGAATCAAATATTTAAGTAATAGAAATTGATGCTCAGATGAAAACCAAGAATAAGGCCCAAGTTTCTGTCTGGGGCAGTGGAGTAGAGGATGAAACACTCACAGAGGTAGGTTATGCATGGGTGTTATGCAGTAGGATCAGTGTGGAGATGAGGGGTCAGGAGATGGTGCGATGATGTGACTCAAGATCATCTCACCCCTCAAGGTGCACTCTTGGGACACCTGAAACAGTCACAGTACGGATCTGTATGTGTAGTTTGGAAGCTTCTGCAGAACTGAAATGGCACTAGAACGGCAGTTAAAGATAAACTGCAATCAAACAGCAAAGCATGTAAGTGAGATGAGGGGAGGGTATCTAAAGTACCAAAGGCTAGCGTGTAATAACAAATATTCTGAAAAAGTAAGACACACAAAACTAGAATCACTAAGGGCTAATATCTTTGGGAACTGCATCCTTTTCTTCAGGCTGGATTGGCCTTTAATTGTTTGGAAAGATCAGGTTTATAAAAGGAAATTTGTTACTATGGAAACAGGCTATTCAATATCAGGCAGGCAGTTGTGACCACAAAAGGGTAATTACTTTAGTTTTTCCTTTAATTGCATGTTTTCATGGTCTTCAATAATCATATATCTTTTTGGATAAAAATTTCAAATCAGTGAACAGTGTGACGAGTCAAAGCAGAAACACTAAGGCTCTACCTGGTTTTTTCCCGTTGCTTACTGTTAGAGCAGCCATTCCTTGGTGTTTTGTGACTTTAATGCTCTATATTTTATCCAGGTGTGCAAATCATTTGATTCCTGTAGTCAGCCTAAGTCACAAGGAAAATGTCTCCATCTTTTCTTTCATGGCCCAACACTTATTTAAGAGATCCTAATTTCATGTCAAGTACCAATCTTTAGGATGCAGCTAACAGGACAGCTATGTCAGAAGAATAAACATATAGAATGTAAACAAATGTTATCAAAACAGTAAACAAAATTCATGTAAATTTTACACTGTGGTATCTTCTTTGGATCATTTCCCACATTGCTAAACTGAGGATATGCTCATGTTTTAGATAGTATTTATTTCACTAACCTTATCCATAAAATCTTGTATCGCTCTTTCCTGCCTTGTCATTCGAGCAGCGTGTCTATGTCTCCCAATGGAAGCAATTATCTGGGTCTCTTTTTCCAAAAGTTCACATAAAGCAGCTTTCCTTTCAGCTCCAGTAAGATACTGGTTAATGTATGTGAGTTGTTCTTGCCGCCAGACTAGAGCAATGACATAAAAAAATTGAGTTTTAAAAATCCCATGTCTTTATAGAACACTTTTACCATTACGTACTAATAAAAAGACATTTTATTTTTGAATCAGTTAGATAAAATTATACATGAAAAGAACCATTCATATCATATACCTGATGTGGGGAGGGGGCAAAAGGAATCTGAAAGACTTCAAGTGGTAGAATGAAACAAAAAGAAACCAGTACCAAAGTAAGTCAAATCATGCTTCTAAATATATATGCACACTCTAGTATTGAAAAGAAATGCCACATGCATTTTGTGAAAGCTGTGCATGTGCCTTGCACAAACTGTCCCTTGAGGAAAATAAGTAGAAGCAGCTGGCAGCTCCAGCAGCTCCTATCAGCTGTGATGTTGGAAGAGGCCATCTGCCTTCAAAGCTCCACAGGACCTAGAACTCTGAGGAAGTGAAGGGTTGGCTGGTCATCCCCAGCAATGGACCTTTCTTGTAACACAGCTGACCTTTCAGCTGACGTAGACTTTCTCTGCACTGCCTCACTCTGAGAGCCTCCATACCCCATTCTTTCTCTTTTCACTCTTGAAACATGGGACGTATCAAACCTCATCTCAATCTGAAGACTTTCCTAGCTTTCCCTCTCTCCCTCTCCTTTCTCATTTCTTTCCCAACCTCACATTCTCCCCTTCTCGCTTCTTTGCCCATCTTGGTGTCTGCTTCCCTGACCTGGAATAGCAGTTTTATTTGGAATTGTTGGATTAGTTATTACCCTCACTTGCTGGTTTCCATTTCTTCACAAAACCCTAAGTACTACCATTAAATTTATGTAGTAATTCACTTGCTCTGTACTCAATTCAGTATGCTACATAATAGCAAAATTTCTACTTTTTAAAGCATTGGTTACTATCAGTAAAGATGGTATCCATGGAATATAACTAAAGAACAAATCACAGTATGTCAAAGAACTATATTTAAATAAACATTATCCAAGAAATGCAAGGATGATTAAACATATACCAATCAATAAACAGAAGCAAGAGCAAAAACCATGTGACCATCTCAGCACACTCAGAAAAAGCCTTTGACCAAATACATCCTTTCATGATAAAAAAAAAATTAAAATAAATATACAAGAATCTCATCACAATCTGATAAAAACCATTCATGGGGGCCAGGGAAATGGCTCAGTAGAATAAGTGCTTGCATGGCAAGCAGAAGGGCCTGAGTTCAATCCCCAGTTCCACCAAAAAAAAAAAAAAAAATCCATTCATAAGAAGCCTATTACTAACATCATATTAAATAAAGAAAATCTGAAATCTTTCCCTTAAACCTCAAGAACAAAGGGCCAGCCAAATAGCTCATCAGATTAAAGTGCCAAACTCAAGGGTTAGTGAGTTGATCCTGGCCTGCCCCCAAGGCACACTTTGGTTGAGAGTGGGCCAGGTGGCACATGACTGCAGCCCCAGCTCTTGGGGGGCTGAACACAGGCGGGTCACTACGAGTCCAATCTACATGGTGAGACCCTGCAGACCCTTACTAAAAATACAAAAAAAATCAAGAACAAAATTAAGATGTCCATTATCCTAACCCTTGTTCAACATAGTACTCAAAATTTTAGTAACAACAAGTAGGCAAGGAAAATCAATACAAGGTAAATATATAGGAAAGGAGGAAGTTACTATTATTTATAGATGGCATGATTCTATACATAGAAGGCCTGAAACAATCCATTAAAAAAGTATTAGAATTAATAACCAAATAGTAATATACATAGAAAAACAATGCACAATAGTTTTCTGTAGCTAATAATGAACTCACTGAGAAAGAAATTAAGAAAAATGTCATTCATTAATAGCACAAAGAAAAATTAAATACTTACAAATTAACCTATCTAAGGAAAGGGAAGACTTCTACAATAAAAACTACAGTACTCTGAAAAGGAAGTCAAAGAGGATATTGCAAAATGAAAAGGTAGCCCCTGCTCCTCGGTAGGTAGAAACAATATACTCAAAATGGTCATAGGCCAAAATTAATTCTCAAATACAATTCAATGCCAACCAAAATTCCAAAAACTTTCTTTACAGAACTGAAAAAGGTGCTCGTAGATTTCATATGGAATTGGAAGAGACCCAGAATAGCAAAATCAATCCTGGGTAAAAAGATCAAAGTGAAAGACATAACCATCTGGGACCTGATTTATATTACAAAACCAGTGTGATAAAAAAGCGTGGTGCTGGCACAAAAACAGATATGAAGATCAATGGAACAGAATGCAGACTGCAGAGAAAAGCCCAAGTGTATTCTAGGACTTGATCTTGAACACAGGGGCCCAAAGCATATGTCAATAAAGACAGACTCATTAATAGATAGTACTGGGAATATGTGCTTCCACATTCATGAGGTTGAATGGAGAACTGTATCTCTCACCACATACTAAACTAAAGTCAAAATAGATTAGTGAGGGGTCAGGGAGATGGCTCAGTGGAATAAGCATTTCTCTGGCAAGCAGAAGAGCCTGAGTTCAATCCCTGGCTCCACCAAAACAATAGATTAATGATCTAAATGTTAAAACAGAAACGATGGGCTAGGTAACAAAAATAGTAAAATTCTTGAAGCTATAAGCATAGGGAAAGACTTTCTGAATGTTCTGCACAGGAAATAGTATCAAGAATCAACACAGGGCTGGGGAGATGGCTTAGTGGCTTAAGTGCCTTCCTGGCAAGTGCAAAGTCCAGAGATCGATTCCCAGCACCAAAACAAAAAGTTCAGAAAAATCCACACAAAGGATTACATCAAAGTAAAAGGCTTCCACATAACAGTCAACATAGTGACTAGATAACATACAGAATAGGATAAATAAATTTTCTGGCAATTCCTCAGACAAAAGATTTATGTCTACATTATGTAAGTACTTGAAAAACTAGACTCCCTAAAAGAAAGACTACATAAAAATGGGCAACAACACTGAATGAAAATTTCTTCCATAGGAAGAAGTACAACTGGCCAGTAAATACGTGAAGAATTGCTTCACATCCAGGCCTTTAGAGAAGTGCAAATTAAAACAACACCAAGATTCCCCCTAATCTCAGGAAGAATGACTAAATCAAGAAATCCAATAATAACAAATGCTAGAAAGTCTGTGGAGGAAAAGGAACGCTTCTCCATGGTTGGTGCTAATGTAGACTATTACAACTACTATAGAAATCAGTGTGGAGATTCTTCAAATGTACAAGACTAGAAATTCCATTCGACTTAGCTATTCCCTTTCTCGGCATCTTCCTAAAAGTGTTAAAGACATCATAGTACAGTAATACATTCATATCTTTGTTTATAGTTGCATAAAGCTAGATAGCTACATCTTAGATGTGTGATATGTGCCCCTCAACAGATGTATGAGTAAAGAGAACGTGGTGTTCACACTCAGGGGAGCACTACTTTGTATAACAAAAGCTAATTTATGGATATGGGTGAGCCTTGAGGTCATAGCATTAAGTGAAATAAGTCAGACACACAGGCTTAGATATGATGTCATTTTGGCATGAGAAATCCAAAGCATAAATAAAAAGTAAAATAATAGAAAGATAATAGGAAGCAGGCAGATAGATCTTCCTCACAGGGGAAGGGAATTAAGAGATGGAGGAGGGGAGCCGGGGAGATGGCTCAGTAGAATAAGCGCTTGCCTGGCAAATTCAAGAACCTGAGTTCAATCCCCAGTTCTGCAAAAAAAAAAAAAAAAAAGAAAAAGAAAAAAAGAGATGGAGGGAGGGGAGAGAGAAAAGGGACAGCAATAAAAATACCTGTATTAACTACATACAGGGAATGTAAGTATTGTGTACTGCAAATAGGTACCAAAAAAGGAGATCAGGAGATAGGTATAGTGAGGAGGGAGCAGGGGAGAGGGATGAAAGAGAGAATTGATCAGGATTATGCACAGGTACCAGCTCCCTGCAAAGAATATAAACATTATGCACTACACACACGTGCTAATAATTATTTTTTTAAACAATAACACCATGTCCTCAAAATCAACCTAGTTCATCAAGTGCGATTGTTGGGTCCTACCTCAAATTTAAGTGAATCAAAAATTCTGAGCTCATGAGCTCAGATATATACATTGAAACAAGCATTACATTTTTGATATCACATTTCAAAAACGTGATATTTACCTGAGTGATACTACTGGAAGTACAATGTTGGGAATATCCTTAAATATTAAAATCCTAGGACCAGAGAAATAGCTCGGTGGTCTAAGTGTAGGCCTGGCAGGTGCAAGGACCTGGGTTTGATCCCTGGTGTCACATGCCTTGCAGGCTCTGGAACTCTGGGCACATGGTGCTGGCTACTGAGTCCAGGCATGGTGATGCACACCTGTAATCCCAGTGCTGGGAAAGCTGAGAAAGGAGGATCACTATAAGTCTGAGCTGCATAGCAAGACCCTGAGCTAAATATATAAATAAATAAACCAACAAACAAATAAATACTGTGCTTTTAAAGGAAATATCCCTATCAGCAGCTTGGACAAGGACAATATGCCCCGATTCTGTAAACTAGCACTAACATGATGGGGCTGAGGTGGGGGTTACATTACACCCATCTGCTGTGACACATCTCATCTCAAAGACATGGGGGACTACAAAGTAGCACAACCGCTATGGAAATCAGTGTGGAAATTCCTCAAAAATCTCCAACTAGAAATTCTATTTGACCCAGCTCTGTCCCTCCTTCACCCAAACATTTGGGGACCTGAAGATGGCTGAGGCATCCCACTTATATTTTCTTTTTGCTGGCCATAAAGAAATGCATTTCTTCTTTTTTTTAATTTAAAAATTTATTTATTTTGTACAGGGTCTTGCTATGCAATTCAGACTCACCATGATTCTCCTTTCTCAGCACCCCAGTACTGTCTCAGCTCCACCACGTCCGGTTCCAGGGCTGGCATGGCACACAGAACCTGGGAGCGCACTCGTTGAGCTATCTCCCGACCCAAGACTTGAATTTCTTAATTTGCACATCATTTGAAATAATTTGCCCTCCCATCTAGCCCAAGCTCTCCTGGTTTGTCTCAATTCACCTTAAAATATGGAGCACCATAGATAGCAATAGATATTTCCACAGAACCTGCTACCTTCCCTTACCTAAGTTCTGACAAATGGTACGATAAACATGAAAGGAAGAAAAAAGAGACTTGAAATCAGAAAGGAATTGGATACTTTATGGGAAAATATTAAGGAATGTCTAAAAGATGCACTGCAGACACTACTAAATAAATGGGAATGAACAGGGTACAACTGGCCTTCACACTACTACTAGGTCATCCATATCAGTGGACACCGACTGTGGCGGAAGATGGTCAATCTCAATTTAAGTGACTAAAAATTACTCAAAACAGTAGACTATGGAACTATTTGATAGTTCATCATGCCTCACAAAAGTCTTTGAAGTACAAACTGAAATGACTTGTGCAGAAAAAACTTTTAAAAATTTAAAGAAAACAGAAAGAAGCAAAGCATGAGGCAAAAAAAGCATGATAGCATAGTTACAAATATAAAATGGTTACATTTATATTTTGTTGAAAATAAAATAGAGAAATGTTGTCCAAGTTCCATGACATGATACTTTCAGAGGACCTAGGTAACACCAAACACGAAACAGAAGTTTGAAAATGTGATGTAGAAAGGGAGAAGCAACAGTAACATAAATATGCAAAGCTGACCCCTTCTTCCCCCTCCATGACAGTTCTGATAGGGACTCCAGCTCTTCAGGGTATTCATCTGGACAGGGACTTGAACTTGTTTAAATCATGTTTGTGTTCTGCTCTTTGTAGAAAATGGGAAATCAGAAGGTGGAACTGTGGCCTAATGTCTTTATTCTGAACAAGCCTTTCAAAAAGTCATTGTAGCCATTGACATTTATTACAAGTTTCAGTTCATGTCAAGTTTTTTGGGATTATCAGAGATATCCCTGAAAATGCCTATGTGCCACACATTTTCATTTTCCTCTTCTGTTATCCCTCTCATAAGATGCAACTATAGTTTTGAATTTGTAGCATATCCTCTAACCTTACACTTCCAAGATAAGAATATCCGAGGTTCCTCCCCTTGGGAAATAGATTCATTTCTCATACATAGAGTTTGACTCATCTATTTTGGCTTATGTCCAGATGGCCTAGATGTCCCCCCAAAGCCCTACTCAGTCATAAGTGGGGCTTTTCAGAGGTGGCTGGATCTAGGGAGTGTGATGCTGGGGCAAGGATGCGATGCTAGGATTCATTCTAGTGAGACTCTAGGATTAGGGGTGCAGTGCCCCATCTGGGGTGGGAGTGCTACCTACCTCAGCCCGTACTCTGTCCTCTCCAAATTGACAGAGAAACCATGATTTCAAGATGGAATCAGAGCATACCTTAACTTCCACTTTATTGTTCTGTGTGTACCAGAGAAAAATGTCTTGTTTTTAATGGTACCATTTACTATCTCTTATTTTCTCCCCAATTCTTAGTTTCCTCTTTTCTAATTAAATGATACAATAACATAACAACAAATAGCATGCACTATGCGCAAGGCCCTAACTGAAGCATTTTATGTACATAACTCATGTAAATCTCCTGAGAAGCCAGTGAGGCAGGTGCCAATGACCCCCATATCACACAGAAAAAGAAATTGAGGAAAAGAAAGGCTGTATACTTTTCCAAGGCCACACAACTAATGCGTGGTGGATCCAGGATTCAAACTGAGCGCATCTAACTCTGTGGTTCATGCTCAAAACCACTGCTATCCTTTCTCCCAAAATACAGGTCATCCTTTCAGTCGTGCATAGACCTTTGCCATGTGGACTTACCAGTTGGTTTACTACTAGAGGAGCACATTTAGTTCACTGGCCATCCAACTTTCCTTCTATGGAGAGATAATTTATTATTATGTTGTCAGAATATTTTAGGGTCTTGTAGTCTGCACTATGGACACAGAATCAAACCTGTTGCTCTCTGGGTTTTAAAAAGCCTGTTTCCCTTCTATGGTTATTATACCTGCCAAAGTTCTATCACTTCTTTGTCAATTCAAAATGCTCAAGACTTTGTGAGCAATCACTGTGCAACAGGAACTATATGTGATTATGTGGTGCATACAAAAGTAAGAATGACATGGTGTCTTCTTGAAGAAGCTGACATGCTCCCTCTCCTCCTCCTGGTTGAGCATGGTAAACTCTGTGAGAATTAATTTCTGCTCATCAGTTCAAAGCCTAACACTTTTCACCATTAGGTTTAAAGACTTCCTGTGGACATCTCTACTTGATCTAAGTTGATGGTCACCTTGTATTCATAAGATACAACTCCATTACATACATTCTCTCACTATCACACTGCAGACTTGACTTTTTTCCCACCAAGTTGCAGGGGTATTTCAGAGCATACTAAATTTGCATAAATTTATACAGTTAGAAAGCATATTTGCCTTTTATTAAAATTTCAGGCTTTCACATTAGTCTCTGTAAGTTAGAAGATAGATTTCTGAAGTGGTAGTGTTATTTTTGACCCTCTTTTCATAACCACTGCCTTTCATGTTATTTATTTTTAGTTTTTTCCATGGTATTTCTTTCTGCTCTCAAATTTCAATTTGAAATCATCTTGATCTGGTCAAGGACTTGCCAGCCATATTCTTTATAGGAATCCTCTCCGTCCTTTATCAGGAATGCATTATTCAAACACTGCTTGATCTGCCCAGCAAGAGGATTTATAAATTTAAGAGCTAAATTATATTATGAAAGTTCAGGAAATCCATGATTGGTGAGTGTGTTATTTCAAGGTAACTTTACCAACCAAAAGAGCTTTAAGACATATGAAAAAATTTATACACCAAAAGGCAGTTTGTTAATGAAGAGAAAAATAGCTTTTTTGTGGAAATAATAACTGTGAATGCTTATATTATAGGGTTATATAAATGGTATCTCAAAAAGCAAAAATTGAATGATATAAGTGAGCCTATTTTATACATCAGTTTTACATTAGGAATCTTTAGAATCAGTAATAAATCTAGGCTGGTAGGTCATTATTTAAGCTGTTTTGGAAATCTCGATGACCATTATACTACTCCCATATAAAATCCTAAATTCTGGAAAAATCTGAATATATGCATATATAATATATATATACTATATAACATAGCACAAATTTTTCATTGGTTATGTTATTAATATGATGTACTAAAAGAATCAACCCAACCAAGCTAATTGGAAGTAAGTATAATGTACTTCATACCAATAAAATTCTTCATTAGATGAGGATAGTAAATCTATGGTAAGAGATAAAACATTTCAAGAGAGAAATACTATGTCCCAACTACTAAGAAAGAATAGAAAAATCAAATAACAGAAACAGTTGAACAAAATTCATTTTACATTTGATGTGACAGTTTCCAGAACTAAACAAAGATGACATTATGTAGCTATAATATAAAATGTACAGAATTTGTAGAAAATTTTTGGTCACTTTTTGCATCACTGAGACAAAATATCTGACCTGCAACTGCAAGAAAGAAAGTTTTATTTTGATTTACAGCTCCAGGCTGTGGTCTGCTGGCTCCAGGACAGAAAGGGCCTGGCAGAGGGGCCTGGAGGAGGGACACTGCTCAGGCCAGGGTGTTCTGGAAGCGCAGAGAGGAGCCAAGCTGGGAGGCGAGAAGGCCTTCAGGTCTCACCGCAGAAGCCTGCCTCTTCCTACCTGACCCCGGCCCCAACAGCAACTTCGCCATCATATGTCACCCACGTGTGTCAGTCACCTTCCAGAAGAGGCCCGGCCTCTGAGTGCGCAAGGCTCTCGGTTGAAACCCTAACGGTTCATTTGAAAGAACACAGTTTGTGTTCTGAACTTACATGTTTAGATAAATGACCTAACTTCCAGAATCTGAAGTTCAGTTATATGCCCTATTTAATCTAAAATTCCTTAGATGGAAACATGTAATTTCTAAGCAACACTGAGTTCAATCTCCAGTTCCACAACAACAAAAAAAAATTCTAAGTCAGAAACATTAGAACACACCATATTTTGTCCACCACTAAGAGTTTATATGCATTTTATAAAGTTGTCATCACAAGCTGAAGGCACAATGGTATGAAAAGATCCAACATATGCCTAACAGGGGTTTTAAAATGAGAAATAAGGGAAGGATTAGGGCAAAATAATAACTAGAGAAATTGAAGAAAAAGTGATATTCAAGTGAGTTTGCAGTTTAAAAATTATCAAGAATTTTAAAAAATTATCAAGAATTATAAAATTCATAGGTTCTCAGGCTTATGAAGCAAAGAAAGTCTAAGAAGTACAAAAATAAGTAAGTGTGGGTAAACACAAACACATAAAGTCAATACATAAACATTAAGAAGAATTACATGTCAAAATTAATCAAGAACAAACATAAGAAATAAAAGTTTTATATCTAGTGATATCAATAATCATATTAAATGTAAATGCTTTAAATAGTCAACTAAAAGGTGGAGATTATCTGATTGGATTAAAAATGCAAGATCTCAGTACATGTTGCCTGAAAGAAACATATCTTGAACATAAGACACATGAAGTAGTTTTAAAACATCATAAGGTGAAACATGGGGCCAGGGAGATGGCCAGTGGAATAAGCACTTCACTGGCAAGCACAAGGACCTGAATTCAATCCCCAGGTCCACCAGAAAAAAAAAGAAAAATCATAAGGTGAAACAAAGATACACATGTTAACAGTGATTAGCAGAAGCCAACACATTACGATCAGCAAAACAGATTTAACAGTAAAAAGAAATTATAAAACACAAGAAAAAAATCACTTCATCATGATTAAAGCTCAATTCAAGAGGATAAAGCAAGGGGCCTTGGAGCTGGCTCAGTGGAATAAGCACTTCCCTGGCAAGCACAAGGGCCTGAGTTCAATCCCCAGTTTTGCAAAACAAAAAAAAGATAAAGCAATCCTAAATGTTTATGCATCTAATAAGGTAGTCAAAACACATTAAGAACGATCTGATAAGACCACAAAGAACACCAAAAGCATCTACAATTAAACCCAAGATTTCAATATCCTTCTTATAATAACTGATGAACAAAAGATGGAAAATTAGCAAATCAGACTTCATCAACACTACTAAGCAAGTTGACCTAATTGAAATTTATCAACTTCTCCCCTAAACTGGAGAAGAGCGTACGTTTTTCACGTGTAGATAGCGTATTTTTCAATATAACCCATATACTGATTTGTAAGACTCAATAAACAGAAGAACTCAAGTCATCTGGAATTATATTGTCTCTCCACAATAAAATTAGAATTTGCTAATAGAGAGGTCTCTAAAATATTCCCAATTATTTAGAAATTAAGTAATACTTCAAAATAATCCATGGGTCAAACAAAGAGTAATTAGAAAGTATATTGAACTGAAAGGAAATTAAAACTCAACATAGAAGATGTACTGACACCATTCTGGGGGCTAATTGTTAGCACTAAGCATTTAAGTTAGGAAAGAAAAAAGCCTTAGTCTTAGACCAATGTCCGTAGCTTTCACCGTATGACTACAAAAGGAAGAGTACATTGAACCAAAAGTAGATAGATCAGACGAATCAATGATAAAGTAACTAATAATAAAAATCAAGAAAATATAAAAGAACAAATCTGTGATTTAAATTGATAAAACCTTAGCGAAATTAATTAGGAAAAATTATTAGAATTAGAAATTTAGATAATATTACTGCAGATACTAAAAGTATCTAGAGGATATGGAATATTGTTGACCTCTTTATGTTAATAAATTAGACAACTTACATAAAATCACAAATTCCTTAATACATACATAAACTTGGTCAAATACAATATATGAAAGGGGTTTTAAAATGAGAAGGGAAGGAATAGGGTAAAATAATAACTAGAGAAATTGAAGAAAAAGTGATATTCAAGTGAGTCTGCAGTTTAAAAAATTATCAAAAAGTTTACCCAAGAAGAAATACATAACATGTACAGCATTATATTAAAGACTTTGAAGTTGTAGTTTAAAATCTTTCCCACAAAGAAAACTCCAGGCATACATGCTTTCAGTAGTGAACCCCAAATATTTTAGGAAGAAGTAACACTAATTTTTTTTTTCATCAAAGAGATGGAAAATCTTTTATTTCACATTTTTAAACTTTAAAGCATCTTTTGGTAGTTTTTCGTTTGTTTGTTTGTTTGTTTGTGGGGACTGGAATTTCAGTAAAGGATGGTGGAAGGGAAAAGAAGCCACCAGGAAAAAGAAGTGTCCCGTGTCGGAGGGGACAATGGAGACAATGGAGAAGCTACAGCCTTCACTGTCTCCTTGTAAGAATGTAAACTGGTACAGCCTCTGAAAAATTATCTATCAGCATTCTCTAAAACAAAAATACTCACATACTACGCACCAGCAATTCGACATCTAGACGTACACCTAAGCTAAATGCACACGTGTCCCCACCAAAAGGCGCCTCTAACAGCGCTACTCGCACCTGACAAAACTGGGGTTGGGTGGACAGGATCCACCCATGCAGCAAAGTGGAGAATCAAGAACCGGGGTGCTCACGCCAACGTCTGTGCCCGAACTAGCCCAACAACGTGGATGAATCTCAGGAGGTAATAGTGAATTTTAAAAGCTAGCTACCAAAAATTCTGAATAACTCCACTTCTATAATAACGACTTAGAATAAACATAACAGCATGGTTTTAGGATTTCTTTAGAATATGGGACCCTTAGAATCTGTGTTCTGCAACTACCAGTCCTCTTGACAATTGATGCTGGTGAAAAGTTTCACTCCCAGTATACTGCTCTAAGAAAAAGACCTAAGAATCAAATGCCAGCTGGAATAGACTTGTCTCTGATCTAACTTAGACAGCTACATTTATTTTCTTAAATTGATATCAGTTTTCTCTTATTGCTGAAGGACTAGCTGTCCTGAAGAGAAGTTCCATCTCATGAATGCTAACTTCAAACTATATAACTGCCACTTTGAACCATTGGAGGCAGCAGTTTCAAGGGCTGGAGTTACAGAACCTGTACTCCCAAGGGAAATATGCATTAGGAGCTTGTGATTTAAACTACGTAAGACAGAATATAATTATTCCAAGTGTTTTTATTTATAACTTTTACAGTTGGAAAACAACTGAAAGATGGCCTTACACAAGAATTTTTGACTTTTGTCCCATACAAATTATGTGAGCTTATATAAAATGTGTGTTCTACTTCAGTATAGAAATTTTGTATAAAGTGAATTAACACACGTGAGGCCTTACATCCGGGCGTCCCCCAAAGCCTCTTGTGCTCAGAGGGGACCTTCGGGAGGTGGCGGGAGGTGGGAAGAGGGAAGCCCTACCCTTGGTGCAGGTGGCAGCGGCCAACAGGCTGGTGGCCTGGATAGGACAGAGAGGAAAGAAGGAAGGCCCGCTGCGGTCGCACTGGGAACCGCTCTCCTCTCCGCGCCCTCCGGCATCTTCTCCTGCCTTGGAAACAACCAGGCTTGAGCTGACATCTCTACAGACTGAACGAAATGAGCCCTCCCTCCTTTAATTTCTGAGTGTGAGCTCTTTTATCCCAGCAATAATAATAGTAAAAAAGACACTATATAACAGTAACACGCACACAGACACTTCTAAAGTACTTTCATAAAGGTTACATTTTGGGCTCTTTTCACTTTATTGAGCTATATGAAATAGATGTACTTGGAATTACTGTGTTGTTTTTATAGATACAGAAAATGTGGTTTCATAGGTAACACCATGAATAGATAGAAAACGCAGTTTCACTCAACATATTTATTTTATACAGCTGCTTGTTAACAAAAGTAAAAGAACTCCTATCTCTTGTAGCTAATTCGGATGTGAACTGGGAAAATGATTTTCATTCAGCTCTGCTCTAGGACAGTGCGAGTTTTATTCTTGCAAGTATGGTTTTGCATAGGCCCCTTAGTTAGCAGTGCTCCCTACTGAATTACTGATACCTGACCACTGTTGTCGTTTGACAGAAAAAATGAAATAGAAGTGAAGTTTAAAGCAAAACAAACAGCCTTCCTAGAGGCTTGCAATTAAATGAGTCAGGAAGACAGCTTAAAGATACTTCGAATACTGCTATATGACATTGTAAACATTTCTCAAGCCTTTAAATGTTCTGTATTACCAAACAGACTAAAATGTGAATATTAATTATTAGCCCATTGCCAGGAGATAGATCAAGAGAATACATGCTTGCCTGGCAAGCTTGAGGTCCTGAGTTAAATCTCTAGTACTGAAAAAAAGAAAAAGATAAAATCAGTTATCTTTGGGGCTGGAGAGATAGCTCAGTGGAGCACAAGGTTCTGAGTTCAATCTTTGGTACCACCAAAAAAAAATTATTAGCCCTATTCTTTTATTGTATTGTCTCCAGTAGATAGGGCACAATCTTATAGCTATTTAAATTAACCCCAAATCTGACAACCAAAAATGTATACCGTTAGAGAGAAAATCACGACCTGAATGAACAGAATGCATAACACTCACAAAAATATAGTACGTGAAGAAACAAAGCTATGTAAGAAAATACACTTCATGTTTTCCATCTTTAAGCAGATTAAAGATTTATTCCTTTGGATAAAAAGGCTCTGCTCAACTAAAAAAAAATGAGGCTTTATGTAATTTTTTAAAATTCTGTCCTCACAAGAGCCCAGTTTCTCACTCTTAGACGCCTAACATAGTGCCCTATTTCAGTCATTTCCACATCAGCAGGTGCTTCTAGTGATGCAGGAGAAGTGACTGCATTACTGACTCCCCTTTCCCTCCTGTCACCCTCGAGCACATGAGCAACAAGAAAGAAAGATCGTCAAAAATAAAACGATGACACCCCCATGGAGCTTGAAATCCAGTGATAAAAATATTAAACAAAAGAAGCATTTTTATAAACCGTGATGCTATAACTGAACATACTGGGATGTGAAGAGCACCATGCAGTGACAAGGGAATACTCAAGAAACACTACCAGTGCAAAGTCCTTTGGGCATGTGTCATTGACCCTGAGACTGGAGAATGGGCACAGGAGACAGGCCCCCGAGGAAGTGATGAGTGGTGCATCACTTCCCCAAGGAAAAGATTCTTGACTTGTTCAAGCTGTGAAAGCCTTTGGTTTATCACTGGCTAACACTCATATTTAGGAGAACTAAGGTGCAAGGTACTACTGTGGCTGTTGTTACTGGGAGATTTGAGAGTTACTGCCAACACCTTTCTTTGAAGAGCATAACCAGACAGGTTGCTGGGCTGTTGAGGTATTCAACAGTTTGTCTCTGAGTTGACAAGTTCCTAAAAACATCAGAAAACCAGGTCAGTGTTTTCTCTTCTCATTTCACAAGGAGGAAAGACGAGTGAAAGAAAACACCAAAACTGCATAACCTGCATAGCAATAGGCACATTTCTTAGTTGTTAATAGCATTTTCAATCTCATAGCAGCATTATTCCCATCCTAAATGTAAGATAATATTCATCTCTCCAAATTCTCTAGCCCTGGTTCCCAAATGATCTTCTAAGATAACAGTCTTCTCTTTGTCTTCAGTAAACTGTTTTCCTCATCACGACAATTTTTAAAAATTACTATTTTATGAAAACCTATGTCAAACTTACGTTCAAGTGCATTATAAAGAAGTTCAAAGTCTTCGCTTGTTTTTGGATTATGCCTTCGGTAATAGTCCAGTTGCCTCCATTCTTCTTTTTCTTTTGCCTTTCTTAGTTCTTCCTCAGCTTCCCACTCAAACCTCAACTTTTTCTGTCTTCTTAGACCCTCTGTGAAGATTTTAGCATGCCATCGCCTGTAGTAAGTTTGTATTACTATCACCTGTGTTAAATGAAAAGGAAATTAAAAGTGTCCATTGTCAACTCAGTGAGTAAGCAAATGATAAAGAAGATAGCAATGCTTGGTTTGCTTCCCACTCAACAACAGGAAAACAATAACTAGAGACCGGTTTCACCTCTGTGGCAGGCTTCTTATAGACACTATCATGAGAACCATAGGTAATACACACTGTGGCTCTTCGTCTTTGAAATCTAGCTCACGCATCTTCATAGGAGGCTGTTGATACATATGAGTACAGTCTATGGAGTACCACTTAGCTCACATTCTCCCTCTCTCCAAAAGGTGTGTGATTTGACATGAGGGGCATGTCTCTGCTTTAGTACCCTCATTTTTAAAATAGTGATAATAGTGAGTATTACATGAACTGTTTAACCCGAGCTACAAGTTTTACAAATTATAATTAGGAATCATAATTATCTCTAGTGTATCTTCATTACCCTTAGTTTAGACACATATTTGAAACAAAACTATAAGTCTTAAACACACAGTATGTAAGTGTGTGACAGATTGAATAAAAAAAAGACATTTAAGCAGACAAATATTAAATTGCAGGATGTACACAGATATTGGACAACATGGTATAGTGTAGACCCTCAAAAAGCTCATGAGGCTCATGACAGTCTTTTTTATTATTATTAAACTCACAAATAAATATGGAGAGGTTGCATCCAGATTGGGGATCGGACAGATTTTGACACATTGCTTTCCCTTGTCCTTATATCTAACAATTACAGCAAAACATATAAAGGAGAAATTGGGAAAGACACTGGTTCATATTGCTAGAATCACCAAATGAGTAGAAACTTTGAGAAATTCCTTTTTTCTATTTTTTTAATCTTTTATTTATTATTTGGTACAAGGTCTCACTATGCAGCTCAGACTCGTAGTAATCCTCTTTTTCAGCCACCCCAGCTCCAGGATTACAGGCATGTGCCACCACATCTGGTTTTGGTGACTGACACTGTGTACGCAGGGTTCCAGGGCTGGTAAGGCATTCAGTACCAGAGATCAAACCTGGGTCCCTGTGCTTGCCAGGCAGGCACCTAGACCACCAAGCTATCTCCTGAGCCACAGGAATCGCTTCTAGAAAAGTCTCATGAAATAAATTGAAGAAGAAATATATAATCTAATCATCAATGGGATTTCAAGCTAAAAATAGATGGCTCCAGGACTGCTTCAAGTCACGAATTAGTGGATGTTCTGGCAGAAGGCCCACCATCACAATAAGTGCCTGGGAAATGCAAAAGGGAGCCAAGCTTGGTAATGCATGCCCATAATCCCAGCACTCTAGGAGGCTGAGGCAGGAGATTCCAAGTTTGAGCTCATCCTGAGAAACTTAGCAATTTATCCAGACCCTTTCTCAGAATAAATTTTAAAGCTGCACCCTAAACACACTGGGACATAATCTGGCCATAGGAATGAAACTTGGAACCTGACATACTTTCTGACATCTAGAGTCAGAAAGCTGGGAGATAATAGAGGCATAAAGTGTCCTGTCCTTTCCAAATTGGAAATCAAAGCCCTATGTTCATTTTCACCCCTTCCCATTGACATTTTGTGGAATGTTAAGAATCCCATGGCCCTTTAGTAGGAAGATGCCTACCTAGGTAAAGAGGCTTCAGATTTTCTCCCCTCAGATATATCTTCAGGACACCAGAAATAATGACAAAAAAAAAAAAAAAGGAATAAATTTTAAAAGATGTGGGTGTGTAGCTCAGTGTGAAGGCCCTTCATTCAGTCACCAACACCTCAATCAACCAATCAATCATCAGTCAGTAAGTAAAAGAAAAAGGCTCTTCTAAAATAACTTGGGGAAGAGCAACAGAACCTCTGTGCCTAGGGAAGAAGGCTCAATATCCCAGAAGGCCACGCGATCCTACAGAAGAATGCAAGCCTCTTATCAGAAAATAGATCCTTTCCAAAATCAAGCACTACATCCTACAACCTCAGGATTAGGCTACAACCTCAAAATTTCTAAGTATATTCTTACAAATAAGCAGATATTTGAAAAGAGGCCCAAAAAATGTCCCTTACCCAATAAAATGAAGAATTTATACTTGATTAAAACAGAAATGCAATGCTAAAAGAGTGGTTCTCAAAGCGTAGTGGGTCATGCAGCAATATGAGCATTATCATGGAAATTACCAGCAGTGCAAACTCTCAGGACCCATGCCAGAACTAACGAATCAGAAGCTTGTGCAGAACCTAAAATCCTGTGTATTAATGAGCCCTTCATGAGACGATGAGGTTATAAGTTCAAAACCACCTTACTAAAGTAAAACAAAACCAGACTAGACGTGGTTTACATTTTGAGAGGAAAGACTATTGGATAGAACATTCATTTTGTAAAAAAACATAACAACAGGGGCTGGGGAGATAGCTCAGAGGCATAAGCACCTACCTGGCAAACACTAAGTACTGAGTTCCATAACTGGCCACTCACCTGGTACCTCACGTGCCTGGTTCTGGGACAGCTGTGCTGGCCCCAGAACTGGGCATGGTGGTGCATACCTATAATCCCAGCACTTGGGAGGTTGAAGCAGAAGGATTTCTATAAATTTGAAACTAGCTCAGGGGCTACAAAAATAAGCACAAAGCCAGCCTGAACTGCATAGCAAGACCCAGTCTCAAAAAGAAAAAAAAAATCTCATCTTACTGTTCATTTTGAAATTTAAAATGTAATAAAATATATATTAACTTGAGTGCTACTAAATTTATTAAGATTTAAGATACCAAAACACATTTAAATAACAGAAATTTCCCTCTTTTCATACAACAGTGGAGAGACTGGCAAGCACTTTAGAGATGGGAGAAAAGTTCTGCCATAGGTGACAAATTTCATCCTTCTTGCTTATCCACTTGACTTGTCCAGGTATCATCATCCAGCCAGGAGAAGGGGAAGGGACAAGGGCCACTTCCCAAGCAACACCTGGCAGCGTCTCACATCATGGCGCCCACTCCTCACCGTCCAGATCAACTGACAAAGGAGGTGAGGAAATACTGCCTTCCCGGGGCAGCCGAGGCAGCACCACCATAATGGGAGGAGAAGGAGAAATGAGCTTTAACAGGGAACTAGGAGTTCACTACAATCTTCCTGGGAGGACATACGGTGCCTATGAAGGAGTCA
Source organism: Ctenomys sociabilis (assembly GCA_004027165.1). Lineage (NCBI taxonomy): Eukaryota > Metazoa > Chordata > Mammalia > Rodentia > Ctenomyidae > Ctenomys > Ctenomys sociabilis. Next base: position 22,086 of record PVKA01013545.1, on the reverse strand, counting down.
CTAGGTAAAAATGTAGGTGAGAAAATATTTCACAATGCAAATTGTAAGGTCATAAAAATTCAAATGAAGGATGTGAGCAATAAATTCAGGCATCCTAAAATGTGGTTGCTCCAAAGAGGATGCATGCAGAAACTTGAGTGCTAACATTACTTAAAATATAATACAAGAATGCTTTCCAAAAGGAAATAGGAGCTCAGACAGAGCCCTTTACCAAGGTTCAACCACATCGCAGTAATATTCCACCGAGGGTAAAGTGAAAATGCCAAAAGCTTCTAAAAAGCAGAAGCAAAAATAGAATCAGATTGATGTGAGACTTTTAATAAAATGGGGCTTCAAAGTTATAAAGCAAAGTAGTTTTGGAAAGTGGTGTGAATTTAACCTTTCATATCTACTTGAACTAAAAATCTATGGATGGGGCTTATTGAAAAAAAGATGAGGCTGTTTACTCTCCATAGATGATCTCTGAGAGATTTACTGGAGAGTACATTCCATCAAAATTAATAAATTCTAGGGGGGAGTTTAGAACAGTGAATAAAAATTGCAAAAAAAATTAAGCAAAGTATATTTTCTTTGAAGAAATCACATATATCAATGTAAACATATGTAAAACCAAAGGCCTAATATTGTAACTATATTCTAAATTATATATAATGATAATATAAATTTCCTGATAGAAGAAATAAGGGAATAAGGAAAGAATCTGAAGATAGAAAAGCCTATTAAAGTTCTTTACTTGTTCATGGAGAAGATATGTAGCTGTATTATATACATATTTGCCATAAAAACAATTATTTGTGTTTTTAAAAAGTTTCATTAGTAATTACTAAAATATACAAATTACTTATCTGACTGATGAAAAAACAAAACAAAACAAAAAAAGGACGTTAATGATACTGGCCAAAAAGGAGGAGTTGGTCCGACAGTTGTGGGTTATTATTATTATTGTTAAAAAAGGAGGAAAGGTCAGTGAAGAATAAGTAAGAAAGACTAGTGAATTAGCCAGACGAGATGGTATGATTAAATTAAGTATCAGCAGATATACCTAGCACGATCTCGTCTAATACAAGAAATGTTTAAACAAACATAGTGTTGAGCTCCAGAGACCAAAGAATGCAATAAACTGGACCCCAGTGGAGGGATAAGTTGTGAAGACAAAAGCACTTCTTAAGTGGAGCTCCGCTTCCTGCCCTGGCTTCCACCTGCCCTCTCTTTTGGCAGCTCATCTCTTGTGCTCCCCCACAAGGCTCCAGACCCCATGGGGCAAACCTACGTGGCCCTCCATGCCAACTCCTTGCAGGCATTTAGGTTGTCAGTCTCTCCGCTCCAGCAAGTCGGCACTTCTCCATCTACTTTATGATTTCAAAATATCAGCTGGCATCTACTCTTCTCTCTTCTCATATATTCTTTGTCCCTGCATGTTGACACCTTTCTATTCCTTTAATAGTATTTTTCTGGAGTTTCAAAAGTGGCAGAGAGTTCTATTTCTCCACCTAAAATTGTGTCTCTCCTATTTCCCTTTACAAAGAAAATTTCAACTTTCTTGAGAAACTCCAAGCTTCTTTAAAAATGCACTGCCCATATGCTCCTGCCATAGCAAGAGTCACACAGCACAGCATAGGCCAATGAATACAGCTGAAAGTCACTGTGCAACCAAGGCTTTTGGAGACAGCCTTGACGATGGCGATCCGGGATGTGCAGCCTTGACTTTTCCCTTCTCCCTGCCTAGAATGCAGCCATAGGGATGAGCACCAGGCTGCGGGGCCAGCACCACCCAGCAAAAGCTCAGGATGAGCGTAATGGAGTCCAGTTGAGACTTCCGATGATACTGTAAAACCCATCCAAACCCAGTACAATAGTTCAGTAAGAATTAGTTCGGACCAAGCCACGCAAGGAACCATCAGTCTGGAATGACTGGCCCTAATAGAATGAGCTATGAAGTTAACAGGAAATAGTCTTTATCCTGAGGACCTGCTGCAGCTATAAAATGTCATAGCAATTCTTTTCTTTTAGTAACTAGTACTTTGCTACTCTGTGAGAAATTCTGATTTTCTCCCCAAGAAAGTCATAAAGTGTCAGAAACTGTACTGTTTAAAATCAGATCAGTAAGAATGAAACATCTTACTCTGGCCGAGAGGACCTAAGGCACTTTGACATAGAGCTAAAGCCTTGACTTACAACCCAGCTGATAAAGTTGAGAGAATTTCAGAGAAGAAGCAAAGCTCTACAGTGCGTTTAGCTGTGCTACAGAGGGAGCAGGCAGTGCCCCTGCCTGCTGCGCCTTCACACACACCTGCACCAAGACAAGCGAGAGACTCCTCCACTTAAGTCCCATCTAGATTTTACTCCCCCTCAAAGCTGTATACTAATTGTGTCTTTCCCTCATTTAGTGAAAAATAGCTTTAGATTAAAAAAAAATAAAAGCTCATCTTCTGAAATAACTGGCACTGGTAACGCCATGTACGAGGATAAAGCTGTGGTTACCCTCGAGGGCAGTTTCCTTCAAGCACTGAATCCAGTAACCTGACTTCGAGTTGCAGGCTCATCTCTCAGAGTCTTGGACTGGGGTGACCAGAACAGCAGCTCAACTCCAAATTTCCTCTCACTTGGAAAAGAAAATCTTATTTCTTTCTTTCTTTTTTTGTTTTTGTATTTTAGGGAAGGATCTACAAGAGTGTTCAGGGTCTCACTACTAGAACAGACTTGTAGTGATCCACCTGTTTACAGCCTCCTAAGACCTGGGATTAAAGGCCTGTGCCACCACGCCCAGTCTCAATTGCTGGCTCAGTGTACCCCGGGGGCAGGGCTGGCACGGCGGGCCTGAGGATCGAACCTGGGACCCTGTGCCTTGCTTGTAGTTGCTTAAATTCACTGAGCTATTTGGCTGGCCTGAAATTCTTATTTAAATACCTGCTTTGAGGTTATTTTTATTCATAAGAGAACAATGCTAGAAGGTAGAGTGAACTGTGCTTCCTACAGGAAATCAAAGATGAAAAAGATAAACAAGTGAAAAAAATAACCTGGGCAAATGATAAAAGTACACTCAGCGAGACCAGACGAGTGGGAGAGAAAATAGACTTTGATGTTCTGTTTGGTTGCAGTTAGTCGTGGAAAGTCTCTACATGAGCCAACAGTGAGAAGACGGCCACAGGCGACGCAAGAAATGCTTCAGATGCCTTAAGGAGAGAATGAAGGCTTAGGGACACTGAGAATTCTGGTTGCTTCAATAGATATTTTAGAGATACATTTTATTAGATATTTTTATTAGAGACATATTTATTTATTTAGAGATATGTTTATAGATATTTTAGGTAAGACTATATTTTATAGATATTTTATGAATATATTCATAGATATTTTAGATAAAACTACACTTAGTACCCATGAAAAGTGATCCATATTCATCTGAGCTCTTTCTCAAGCTCATGTGTTTTAGGAAAACACACAAAGAACAACCGATATTTAGTATTTTCCCACAGCAAAAATTATCTTACCGCCTTCAACCTTTGAGCATGGTATTCTGCTGCTGAAAAGTATTTTTGTGGTATTACAAGTTTGTCAGTCATGTTTGACACATACACACCAATTTTTGTCATTTGTGTGGATGCTGCACTTGTAGTTTGTTGGATCTTTTTTCTCTGAAAGACTGTCTAAAATAGAAACAAAAAATTAAATGTCTTCGCTGTAGATAGTTTTCACTATAAGCACACACATATGTGCACATACACATATATGGAAAGATAATTTTTCTTCACACTCAAGTTAATTTTCTTTCACTATATGTATTGTCATGTAACTAGAAAATTTTATTTGATAGAGTCATAAGGTATGCAAGAAGTATTAATTTCATAGCTTTAAAAACCTGAATAGAAAAGTAAAACTATTGCCATAATACCTGTGTGTCCCTACAAAATAAATTAAACTTTTCAGGAATCTTTTTAGGTACAGCTTGTGTTCCAGCATTGTGATATTCTATTCCTGTTATTTTATGCCTAAATCCACCAAGGAATGGCTTGTGAAAGTCAGATTTTACAATTTCAACAGGTACCTCCCGGAATTCAGCAACACCTAAGGAGGAAAAAAAACAGGGCTGACTAGAAGTTCAGCTGCAAAGGGACTTGAAAACACTTTATCTAACAGACATCAAATAACTCACCGGTTTGTACAGTGACAGTTATGAGTCGAGAGGTGTCACTTAATTTAACTATTCTTTTTATTGGATACAGATCTGGATTTAGAGAAGAGATTTCCAGCTGTACACTTTCCTGCGGCTTAATTCCATGTTGAATGAGAGTCTCATTATTTCTAAGAATTTTACCTAAAAATGAAAATTTTAGCAAATTACAGCAAAGAAATTATTAAGCTTTTTTGTTGATGTTTTTAATGGAGATATAAAATTCTATGTACTTAAAATGTAAAACATGATGTTTGGACAGGTGTACACATTGTGAAATAAAGTTAATCAAACATAACAGTTACTTCAAATATTTACTAGTTTATGGTGAGAACACTGAAAATTTCCTTTCAGCAACTTTCAAGTATGCGATATACTGTTGCTAACTAGAGCCATCATGATTCCAATACTCATTAGAAAGACATAACCAAGTAAATGCACTTTAATGTTATATAAATTATCAAGGATGTTTATGGGAATACATATCATTTAATTATTAAATAGATGACTGATCATTTCTGCCTCTTGCTTTAACGTTAGAACAGAAAACTTGCAATCGAGGACTACATTGTACTGTTTATTTTATGAATAGCTACTAAAAAAAACCCCCAAAGCTATAACTCTAAATACTTTAGATATATAAACATAGAACAATCATGTTTTAAAATAAAAGCGTTCTGTAGTGTGAACAGGATCACATTTTAAATGACCTTATGGAAAACTACAATGTGTTATTTGTAAATATGGTACATATTAATATTAGGGAAAGTAGGATTATTCTAAAATATAGACTCTATATTCCACAAAATCCCTTCAATTTTCTCTTTCTATAATCAGAGGTTTACATAAGTTAAAATGCCAAAGGAAAGGTTAAACTCAGTTTTAGACTGCAAAAATAGTATACCACTTTAGTTATTGTTCTTGTTGTTAAAATGCTTTAACTTCTTTGGCCTATTCCTGCCTCCATTTTACGATAGGTGCATTCAAACCTGAACTTTCTTTCTCTGGTTTAAGTCAAATGAAAGTGCAACAATATTACTGGCTGTGGTTCTGTGTCATGGGAACTTTACTGGCAGACTCTGCATCAGTCTTCCATTCTGCCTCTAGGCATGCAGCACTGGCTGTGGGAGGAACAGCAGCCCGCTGACACCTTGGAAGCCGAGTCAGGGTTTCTGTCTCCAGACACAGGGAAAATACATGTGTGACTTAAATAAGCCACTGTGCTTATGGCTACTACAATAGTCATAGAAAATGAATATAGGCTTCCAGAACTCTCTTCCTTCTTCTGCTTCCTTCTCATCAAATGAGCTCCAGTTCCAGGCCTAGAAGAAGCCACTTACGTTGAAGTGTGGCTGGTATAAAATCCAGCTCCTCTGTCACTGCTACTGGCATCCCTTGTCATCCAGTGGCAATACCTACTGCTTAGGCAGACAGAAGGTCATGCGGTACACAGGACAGAGAACTCCGTAAGCACCACTCATCATATTTCAAATTTCCTCTTTAATCAGACCTAGTTTCAGTTAAGACTCTGCCACTTATTTGTGTGATTTTAGAAGTTTCCTGTTTAAGTTTTCTTGTTTCAAAAAAGGATAATAGTGATACCTACCTCAAAAGATGTGTGCATTAAATAACAATGTAGGCAAACTATTTACCAGAAGTACGGACACATAGTAAGGATTCAATAAACTAATCATCATGATCATCATTGATAGCATAATTTTTACTAATAATTATTGAAAATTTATCCTGTTTACTTAAACACTAATCAGTTATTTGAATTTTTTTTTTTTTTACTTTTTGAGTCCTACATTCACTACAATGGATTTGTAAAATAATTTTTCAATTGAATTGTTTTTCTTTGGTAACTTAATAACTCAGTAACAAAGCTCTTGAAACAAAGTATTAGGAGTTGTTTAGTCATATTCTACAGAAACATACACTAGCCTGGTGTAACTATCACAAAAACTTAATCCAGTCATGAAATAAGGCTGACATAACTTTTTTGAGCTTTTTCCATATCATCCACAAAATAGAAATTTAAGCACATGGGAATGACCTTACCATATAGAACATAATGTTTTCATGAGCTTGGAAATAGCACTGTGGACTAGTACTTCTGTAGCATGTTTGAGGCCCTAGATTTGCTCCCCAGTAGCGAGAGAGAGAGAGAGAGAGATCATTTTAAAGTCTCTGAAGTTCCTTTATTCCATTCTTACAGATTTTTGTGTATATTTTCACTGAAACATTTATGCATCACATAGTAACTGCTGTATGCAGTTTTTTTACTAGTCTATGGACAACTTGAAAATAAGAATCTCACGTCTATGTCTTTGTATTTTCAGTTACTAGGCCAAATATGTCACATAAATTCACCATTACAATATTTTAAACAAATGAATGCTTGATCACAATGTATTCAAATAGTAAATATCAAGATATTTAGTTTAAGAAATCAAAGACATGGTTTGTGTGTTAAAACTAGAGAAGAAGTAATAAATTCATTACCTTCAAACTTACCTGCATAACTTATCTGCAGTTGAGAAGATGGGATACCTAATAAATGTGAAAAGTGATCCACAAGATATTTTAACATAGTTTCAACTTTAAAAGACATTGTAATTTCCTGACCTACAGGAATGAGTACAACTTTTACTGCAGAGAAAAGAGAAAAGAAATAATTATAATCAAATATAGTTAGGCATAACCACTTATACCCACAAAGAGATGCAGAATCTATGAGAAAGAATGTAAGATTTAAGACCTAATTAATGTGGAGTACTTTTTTTTCTTTTATTTCTAAATTTTAATAAAGAGGATTTAACAAGATAAAGTATAGAATTCATATTCTAAGAAGAGATAGTTTCTAGATGTCAGACGTGATAGCTTTTCATAAAGTTAAAGGAGACATTTACCAATAATAATCCTATCACAAAATTTACCTTGCATTAGTGATATTAAGGTTCTTGGAGCTTGCTAAAATTTGTCCTAATAATATTATATAACCAACGACAATGCTTTCAGATGCTGTACATTATCAGAAGACTGTTTTGATTGTCTCATGAATGCAAAAAACTATGATTAATAGATTTTAAATCTTCCATAATAGTGTTTTCTTGAGCATTCATAAAGGAGTTATGTTAAGGGATATTTTGAAACTCAACTTTCATAGGAATGCAACTTTTTTGCAGTTATCATATGTGTTTTATAATTTATAATATTATGGAATTACAAAATATTCAAAATTAAATCCAAATTTACACTAACTAATGAAATTGAGGAATATTGTGTTCTACCACATACAATTGGCTTAGTTTTCTATTTTTTCTTTTTATTCTTTTTCTTTTTTTTTTTTTTTTTTTTTTTTTTTTTTTTTTTTTTTTTTTTTTTTTTTTTTTTTTTTTTTTTTTTTTTTTTTTTTTTTTTTTTTTTTTTTTTTTTTTTTTTTTTTTTTTTTTTTTTTT
>PVKA01013545.1:0-14354 GCA_004027165.1 Ctenomys sociabilis | reverse complement strand
TTTTCTTTTTTTTCTGTACCAGGAATTGAACTCACCACCTGCCACCTGCCAGGCAGACATTGTGCTGTTGAGCTATGTTCCTGGTCCCATCTTCTCATTTTTTATTTTGGGAACACACCACACAAAAATAAACTACCCATTGCATTCAAAAGCTATATTTGACTAGCCAAACTCTGCTGCTGTTGTTATTGTTAAATAATAGCTCGTGTTCTCCACCTTGTGGGTGGAGACTGTATTAAAACTCATAAATAAGAAGGAAAAGAAATGATGAGTTAAAAGTTTTCTGTGTAAACACCTTATTCCTGTTTTCCCTTCTTTGTTATCAAGAATGTAACGGTGACCACTACCTGCTACCAGTATTGCTTGGTGAATGCCTTTAAAACTAATCTACAATGAAAGATAACAATGATTTTTTCAAAAGTTAAATACAAACTCAACAGAACACAAACTACAGTCCTTTGTAAAAGCCACTTGTTCAGTGCCACAGATCCTAACTAAAAAACTAGAAAAATGAAGAATCAAGTTCTCATCCCACCTCTTGTTAGTGATGCGCAACAATTAATTGCAAATTGGCACACAAAGGGATTCCAATGATGCCAAAGCATCTGTCCACCATTTTCTAAGGTCCCCAAGCAATTTTATTATTTGGTACCAAGTCTCACTACACAGCTCAGACTCGTAGTGATCCTCCTGCTTTCAGCCTCCCCAGGGCTCAGATTACAAGTGTGCGCCACCATGCCTGAACTCATCTAAGCAATTTTAAAGGTAATTTTTTGGAAAAATATAAAAATCTGAATGTAAAATTTAATATGCTCATTTATTGAGGAAGAATACACAGTGTGGGACACAATTTTTCAAAGATATTGAGTAGATTCAAATGGTATAACCACTGAAGTCTGGTGAATAAGAGAACAGGAAAATAGTACCAGATGATAGATAGATAGATAGATAGATAGATAGATAGATAGATAGATAGATAGATAGATAGATAGATAGATAGATGATAGATGATAATCATCCACTTATTAAAAAAGGAAAACTAAAATAACCTGTCTTTTCTAAGTAATACCTGTTGCTGAAGAATCTTTAACTGATATTTTCAAAGACTGTGTTATAGCTCTTATTTTATCTAGGAAAGTCAGATTTTCATCGCTTAGATTCTCCTTGTCTGACTCCGTGGCAGGCTGCTCTTTCTCATGGCTCAGAGAACTGGAAGCTTGTGGTGGGGGCACAGCCTCTTCGAGTTGTTCTTCACCAGACTCCAGACTTGTAGCACTCTGGTAATCGTGCTCCTCCGGAGTTTCTTGACTCCTACTCAACTGTTCTGCTTCAGACCCATTTTCTTCAGTTGGTTCTGACTCTTCCAGTATATCTGCAGGAAGTGGGATGCTGATGACATCAACTGTATCCTCACTTTCTTCTGTTGAGTCAACTATATCTTGAATATCCAGTGGTTCCTCTTGGTCAGACATTTCCTAAATTAAGCAAAATAAACACATTTATCACATAGGTAAGGGTTTCTACATCAAATATCAAAATGCTAGTATAGACTGATGTATATAAGTTAATATAATGTTGTTCACTATTTTTCAATTATTGATTATCAAATAAATGGCAATGGAAATGATAAAAAAATTGCTGAATTTTTAAAACATGAAGTAAAAGAAGTAAATCAAAACAAGAATACTGACAGCAATGTTCTATGAAGAATACATGGGAAACATACATGAATATATTTTGTCACTTATATTCATTAACTCCAAGAAATATGTCATAAAAAAGACTTTCAAAAGTACTCTTTTCTGATTCAGATGTATGCTGCTGATATTAAAAATTATTAGAAACCTCAGGAACCAGCCAGCCTAACAGCAGCTGTTCCTCAGCTGCAACAGAGCCTTTGCATTAGCCTTGTGCTCATACATTTCACACAAATCTCCAACAACCTATGCCCACAAAAACAAGCAAGAAAATGTGAGTTCAGTGCAGAGCTCAAAGAGCAAGCAACAGAAGCTGGCAGCCAAGAAGGTAGGACAGGGGAGTCCTACCTTCTTGTGTTTTTATGATAAGTGCAAAGGGGAATAAGATGAAAAAGCCTGAGGCTTCTGATTTGATCAGAAAGTTGGAGATGGGTAGAGATATAGAGAAGAGATAAAGAGAGACAGAAAGACAGTCAGACACAGAGACACATCAACAGAAAGAGGCAAAGAGAGTGCAAGATAGCATCCCTAGCCAGTTCAGATATCTGACTACCAGAAAGCAAAATTTTGAAAAAGGAATATCTGAAATAAAAATACATATTTTTAAAAATGTATTTAGTACAAGGTCTATAGAGTTCCACTACACAGACTGGACTCATAGTGATTCTCCTGTTTTCAGCCTCCCCAGCACTGGGATTACAGGCATGCGCCACCCTGCCCAGTCTCAGGCACTGTCTCAGAGCGCCCTGGGGGTGGGGCTGGCAAGGCAAACCCGGGTCACTGAACTCTGCCTAAGCAGGTGCTTTAATCCTCTGAGCTATCTGGCTAGCCTAAAATGCATAATTGTTTAACTCAATCAATAAGCTAGAAGGTATTTGAAACAAAGAGCCAAAGAGAGGATTAGTCAACTAAGAGAAAATACTTCATATTAAATGCTGCAAAGAGATTAGAATATAAAAATATGAGTGACAAAGAACTATGAAGAAGAGAAAAAAGTCCAGCATATGGTTTTGCTATGTCTTAGCATGCAAAGAATGGCTACAAATTCTTAAAAAGCAACAAAGAATATGTAACACAGATTGAATGTAGCCTGGGAAGCCTGAAAATGGCCTTTTCAGAGAATTTTTGTCAACTTCTGATCTAGCGTATGTCAAATTAAAGCTCCAGAAGAAGAAAATACAGTTATGGAGAAATTATTTTAAAAGAAAATGACTGGGAATTTTTCAGAAGTAGGAGATTATGTACATCTACAAATCACAAAATAAGTCTACATACCTAATAAGAGAAATAAAATAAGTCATCAACACATACACTATAATAAAATTACAGCAAACCAAAGACAGAGTCCAGAGGGTGAGCAGTGGTAAAAGAATATGTGCATCTGTTGTTTGGGATCATCTGCTGACATGAATGTAAAGAAAAGTGACTACAGACTTATTATCAGAAAAACAGAAGCAAAGCCAAGAAGGGACTAAATGGAAGAAAATAATCATCAATGTAGAATTATACATGTAGAACAATGATTTTTCAAGAAAGAAAATAAAAATATCGATACGTTATCACAAAAATATCTGCTCTAATGGAAATTCTAAAGGATATATTTAAAAGAAGAAAAATGATTCCAAATTGAGATCTGGAGAAGAAGGAGAGATGAACACTTAAAACCACCCATATACAGAAAGAGTCAAACAAATATTTTTGTACAGAATTATCATAGAAAATCAAAATAGTAGGGGAAAGAGACCACCATATAGTCATACATCAACAAATTGAAAAAACTAAAAGAAATGGATAAAGTTCTAGAAATGCATAATTACCAAAGAAACAAAAATCCTGATCGCACTAATATGAGTAAGGAGAGTGAATTGGTAATTGAATTCTTTCAAAAAAGAAAAACCCAGAACTAAAAGGGCTCATGGAAGAATTAAAATCTTTCTTAAAATATACAAAAAAATTAAGTTAGGAAATACTTCAAAATTTATTTTAGGGAGCCAATATTATACTGAAAATAAAATCAGATAAGAAAATTACAAGCCAAATCTACAGGAACAATGATGTAAAAAATCCTCAGCAAATACAGGTTGAACTTCCTAACCCAAAAAGTCAAAGTTGAAAGTGTGACTAAATCTAAACTTTCAATTTATTCCAAAATCTGAAAAACCTTAAAACTTCAAGCACTTCTGTTCTCTTTTGGAAAACAAATACACTGCCTGTGTTAGCAAACTGGATTCAACAGTATTTATTTATTTCACCAGTACATCTTTATGCTCATTTGTACAATTCACAGTCATTTGGGGAGTGACTGCATGCACACATCACAGCTTCTTTTTTAAAAGTCCCAGTCCCCTTTCCTGCCCTCTACCTCCCCAACTGCTTTGCGTGCACTCACTTTTGTTTGTCTTAGCTCCTGCCGCGACACTGTCTACATTGATTGAGGCTGTAGGCTCCAGTACCTGGCCTAGCTCTGTTCTTCTCATCACCATGCTACATCCTTGTGCCCTTGGACTGCCTACCTCCTGCAAGGAGTCTGTCCCCTTGTCCCTTTCTGTCAACGTTTTTCCTTCTCTTTGTACTCTGCCTCATTCAGTGAGAGATGCCATACAGTATTTAAGCTTGTGTGTCTGGTCTATTTCACCCAAATATAACATTTCCAGGTGCATCCACTTTCCTGCAAATGCCTCAGATCTATCATTCTTTATAGCTGATGCGTATCTCATTATGTGTAGATGCCACATTTTTTATCCAATCATCTGTTGATGAGTATCCAAGCTGTTTCCAGGATTTAGTTATTATAACAGCACTTTCTAAAACTTCCTTCAACATAATCAAGTGAGAATTACTCCTGCGACGCAAGGATGTTTCAATATATGCACATCAATAAGTATATACATTTACTATTACTATTAACAGAATCAAGGCCAAAAAACATATGATCATGTCAACAGTATTTGACAAAATTCAATGTGTTTTTATAATAAATATTTCAATAAATCAAGTATAGAAAGAAGGTACCTCAGTGTATCTCAAGAAAAGCTACTTAATGAAAAGCTCACAGCTAATACATTTAGTGGGAAAATGTTGAATTCCTTTCTTCAAAGATCAGGAATAAGCTATGATGCCCTCTCTTACCACTTCTGTTCTACATTGTACTGTAAATTCCAGTCAAAACAACTAAACAAGGAAAAAAGTAAGGAAGGAAAGAAAGGACAAAGGGAAGAACAAAGGGGAGAAGGGAACAGACAGAAGGAGAGCATCTAAATAAAGGAATAAGTAAAAATATCGTGCACTTGCCTAGCATGCATGAAGCCCTTGGTTCAGTTCCCAGTGCAGAGAAGAAAAAAAAAACAAACAAACAATGGTCTCTGCGCTAGGAGCCTGGCTCTATCTCTGGAGGCTGGCTCTGTCTCTCGAGGCTGCTCATCACACAAATATCCTGGAAAAGATAGCCCAGAACAAAGCTACCACTGCCTCTCAAACAGAAATGCAGGAGAGCTATGGAGCATTGTCTCCCAAGAGGAATGCCAGCCAGCACCAAGGAGTGGTCAGAGGCCGGCTCTCATGCTACAGCAGCCCAGGGAGAGAGCCTTACCAAAGTGTGCCCCACCCGACAGCAGGAAACATTGTCAGGTTCTACCTGACTCCACCCCCCATGGATAGGTCCGAGGAAGGGCCCACAATTCTCACCAGCACTCCCAGGGCAGAAATCTATGGGAGGCAGCGAACCAGGGTAAAAACACCACTAAACCAGTGAGAACATCCACTGTTATGGTTTGTGTCCGGGTGTGCTACAAAACCCATGTGATTTTTAGGGGCAGGCTTTTCTGAGGTGGGCTGAATCTAGAGTTTGTGATTGATCCATTGTCTAGTGCTGGGATTACGGGCGTGAGTGCTACACCCACCCTAGGGTATGCAGCCCACATACAAAACTAGGGACGGAAAGAATCTTCTCTGGCACTTTAGTTCTCATTGCTTTTGCTGTTTTCTGCCACCATGAACTGCCGCCCTCTGCCATGTGCCACCCCGCCTTGGAGCCAGCTGAGTGTGGACTAAGACCTGCACACCCTGTGAACCAAATAAGCCTTTTCCTCTTTAAGTTTGAGCTTCAGGTATTTTAACTCAACAAAGAGAAAAAAGTAACCAAGACATCCACCGAGGACCAGCATAGATCTTTCTACGCCTGAGACAGTAAATTTGAAAGCTTATGGCTCCCTGGACAGCTACGAGTAACTCATGTCCAGCAGTGTGGTAAAACATAACAACTTAAGCACATCAGGTTTCTTTCTGGAGTCATCCTCAATGCTTCCCTTTCGCTCCACCATCATTCAGTCATTCAGTAAATCCTGTCAATACTGACCTGCAAACGGTCTCAGTCACACTTCAGCAGTGCCACTGTATGAGTCTGCTGGTCACCTTAATTTCCATTTTAAACCCTTACCTGAAGAAAGAGTGCATTGTTGTTACAGAAGCACCCACCCCAAGTTCATTTTCTTGGTGGGTTTTTTTGGAGTGTGTGTGTGTGTGTGTGTGTGTGTGTGTGTGTGTGTGTGTGTGAGATTTGGATCAAATCCAGAACCTTGTGCATACTAGATAAGTGCTCTAACACTGAGCATCCTACTCCCCGAGCAGATCAGATCCTGGCACTCTCATTTATTTATTATACCCCTATAATAAAATGTTTTCCAGAAGAGAAGTTAAAACATTCATCTTGCCCTTTCAAAGTCCTAAAGGATCTAGCTCACACTCATTTCTATTATCTCATTTTGTAAACATCCCAGCCCCCATGCCCATCTTAATATACATGAGGCTGAGTTGCACACTGAGAGGTTTATTATTATCATTATTATTATGGTACTGAAGGTTACACCTAGAGCCCTGAACATGCTAGGCAAACAGCCTATGACTGAACCTGAGCTATGTACTTTTCATTTTTAGACTGTTGCCTAGGCTGGTCTTGCTCTTATAATCCTCCTGCCTCAACCTCTGACAAGCTGGGACTACAGAGATGCATCACCACACCAGATTTGCATTTTCTAGTTTCTTGGTCAAAAGTGTTACCATAGATCTGTGCCACTAGCTTCTATTACTCTTCTTCATCTCATCTCACAAGAAGCTTCTCCAAGGAAGATTGCTAACCACACCCCACTCCTCTGCCTGTCTTATTTTATTCATAGATCCAATCGCTATTGAAAAGCATAATTTCCTCATTTACTTGTTTGGTTACTGTCTGTCATCCCTTAGTAGGATAATGTGTCAGGAGAGGAGGAATATCTTCTGCCTTGTCAGTGTTGGTTCTCCACAATGACAAATCGATACTCACATATTCATGATTTTTGTAATCCCAACACCTGGGAGGGTAAGGCAGGAGGATTGCTGTGACCTCAAGGCTGGCCTGAACTGCATAGTGGCACCAAGTTTCAAAAGGACAAAAAAAAATCCTGATTTTGATATATAAATAGATAAATACAGGATGCAAAACTCGATACTTATGAGAACTGTTGACATAATTCATTATACTGAGCAAAAGGAAAAATACCTGTACATATACCAAAAATCAGTACATATCCCTGACTTCAAAAACTTATGATTTAAAAATAAAATCTAACTTTCTTTTTTTCTGATAAAGTATACCAACTTGTAATACCATTTTTAATTAAACACTAGAAGCATTCTTGTTAAACTTAGGAACAGAAAGAAGATGCAATTATTGCTTCCACTGAACACCACAAAGGAAAAAGAAATGAGATATGAATATTTGAAGACAGTGCCAAAATTTTATCATTTATATGAGTCCTTTTTAAGTTAATAACAATATTAACTTAATATTGTTATTAAGTTATAATATTGTTATTAAGTTTCAATATATCCTTTATTGAAAGAAGTACTCAGAAATTAGAAGATAGGGTATATTGGTTCGCTATCTCCATCTATGCTATCAATACTTGAAAAGAAAGCTTAGTCATAATTCACCTCATTCATTTTCTGACAAATTTTTATTGGGAACCCGCTTGTTACCAATTATCCTTTGAGTTGGGTCTAAGGACACAGAATGAACAAAATACAGTTACTGAAACATCCCTGCAGTAATCAAACTTATATTCTAGTGTGGAAACCAGACAAGAAACAACTAAATTAGAAATGTATATATTAGGCAAGCTAAAGACAAGTGTTAGGGAGGTGATAAAGTAACGATAACTCAGAAGCATCTCTGTCTAAAGAGAAGGTGCTGTGAGTACGGTGGAGGGATTTGCTGATGCAAGCGTGGTGGGAAATCAGCAGCTCACCTAAGGTAAGGCAGTCTTTGAGCAAAAGGCTAAAGTGAGAAAATTAGTCAGGCACAAGGATGAATGGGGGAATAAGAGAAAGCAAATACCTAGCAGCCACTAGCGACTTCATGTGCCTGACAGTGGCAAGCAAAGAGAAGCCCAGCAGGAGTTGAAGTCAGAGACAAGGCTGTGGGGAGAACTCAGCACATTGGGGCTGGCAGACCATTAAAAAGATGTTGGCCTGGCTAAATGAGGTCAACAGAAGTTTTTGAGGAAAGAAATAATTGTATCTTAAAATTTAATAAACCTAATCAGGCTGCTGGGTTATCAAGGAGATTATGGGAGGCAAAAATAGCTGGGTGATGACTAGGAATTTCCTGGAACCTATTGCAATAACCCAAATATGGGGTGAAAAAGACCAGAACGATGATAGTGGAGGACAGATAGTGAGAAGTGGCTACATTCTGCATACGTTTTAAAGATAGAGCTGAAAGGATTTGAGGATGCACTAGTTGCAGCCTATGAGATAAAGAAAGGAATCAAGGATGTTGTTAATATGGGTAGCCTGAGCAACTGGAGACAGTTACATTTATAGAAATGAGGAATGCTCAAAATAAAGCAGGACTGGAATGTGAGCGGGAGCTATATCACATTTGGGCTTGAGGAAAGCAGATCTTTGAGATGCCCTTTGGACAATCAGTGTGGAGTGGGTGGTCTGGAGTTCTGGAAAGCTGTCCAAGAAATAGAACCTGGAGGGTCAGAAGTCCACATGCAGGTGGTGAGACATGTGCCAACTGTGCAGTTATGAGTAGCAGCCGCATGCTCTAAAAGGGCTCCTCTGAAGGGCACCACATAAGCCAACCCCCTCTACCTTTCCTGGCCATGCAGCTGCCTCCATTCCTTACTTGCTATGGCTGTGGTGCACATATCCACTTCATTACTAGTTTATTATATGATCTGCATTACCTTCCTGTGAGCAAGATATGCCCTCATGAGGAAGATGGTACCGCTTCCCTGTAACCTGCAGGTTCTATAGATGGTAGCATCAACAGTTCACACAGGATGGCCATAATTAATAATATAAGTCATAAAAAGTAAATAATTACATAAGAAGTTTTCAAGCTGTAAGCTGTCTTTAAAGAAGGTGGTTAGCAATGGTGCTTATAATAATTAGCAGTGGTAAGCATCTTTTTATCCTAAAATTAAGAAAGTTTAAGTTTATTTTTTACAATATTTTATTTATTACTCATTTGGAACAGGGTCTTACTATGCAGCTCAGACTCATAGTGATTTTTATTTAGTTATTTATTTCTTTCTCTTCTTTGGAACAGGGTTTCACTCTGCAGTTCAGGCTGGCTTTGAACTCACTTTATAGCCCAGGTTGGTCTTGAACTCACAGCAATCCTCCTACCTTAGCCTCCCAAGTGATGGGATTACAGGCATGTACTACCACACCCAGCTTTAAATTTCTAAATTATAAAATCAGAGTGATTACATATCAGAAAGGTCTCACTGCTATCTAGTACTATGGTACTCAGCTTTGGTTTTTCAAAGTGGAATTTCAGGAAAAAATCAACCCTCGAGCCAGTCTGCCTGTGTTTATAGCCTCACTTAGTAAATTCCTGGTGATATAAGCAATCTGTCATGGGTTTTGACTGTCCCAACATGATTTTGCTGATCATAACAAAATGCAAAGCCAAGATTAAAGGATTTCTGTTGAACCCAGACCTACTCCAGAGAGAGCCCTCCCCACCACTAGCTTCTGGCCCGGAACTGTGTGGATCCCTCTTGAGTGACCTCCCCAGTTATCATGAGCTGCATGCAACACAGCCAGGGATTTATCCTCAGGCTGACACTGTGCCTTTTGGACTTCAATTCTTGGAAATTGTGACCTAAACAAATCTATTTTCTCTTTGAGTTTCTCAAGAGAAGCTATTCATTTACAATCTCTGAAAACAGACCGATGTATCTACCTATGTCACCTCAGGAGGATACAGGAAACTGACACAAACTTGACACACCGGTTACTTCTTTTGCCATGAGCCCTTTGTCTCTGCCTAGCACACCAGATGCAGCAATAGATAAATGCATTCCTATGCAAGTAAGGCAAAATGCTACACCTTCTCAGCTCTCCGTGCTTCCTAAGTGTTTGACTTAAAGCTACAAAGTTTCTTATATCTCATTTTCATTTATGAAAGGGATCATCAATAACTTCCACATCAAAGGTTATCTTAAGAATTAAACAAAATAATGCATAGAAGAATGCTTAGCGAACAATTCTGAGAGCACAGTAAGCACTTAAATGTTATCCAACTATTCACTATTTCTAAAAGGCTAGTAATAATTATCTATGAGTAGTGCCTCACAGGTGTTATATAATTACTCATTTTCTTCAACAGAAAAAATATTTCTGAAATACAGCATAAAATTAGTAAGCATTTATACTAAATTATTTAATCCTTCTAGATAAGTGATGTCATTGTGCTCACTTTACAGACAAAACTAAGCTAAGCAGAGAAAACTTGAATAAAGCTTACTTAGCAATGAAGCAGATCCACTCTCCAAATCCAATCAGTCTGGATCCACACTTTTACCCACGACACTATGCCCTGCTTCTGTGTGAGAATTCATGGGGACCTGGGAGAACAAGGAAGGAAGGATGAAGGGATCCTTCCCAGTGAAGGAAAAATCTAGAAACTGCTCATCTTAACCTAGAGGAGAAAACTGAGCCTCTGAGATGCCTCATGGTATGGTAGTGGAGGTCAGATTCAGCATTTTAATGATAATTTTACAGTCAGAAATTGTCTTCTATTTTTCAGTGAGAAACATGACTGATAAAATTGAGTACAAAATATTCAGCAAGGTTTTGTTTTCTTCACCCTTCTAGGATAAGCACATAATTATAGTGATTATTAATACTCCCCAGATGTATATTAACATGCTCCACTCATAAATATGCATAAACCTTCAGTCAGTAGATATGTGAATGGCAAAGCACATGTTTTACAGCGTGAAACACAAAATGTTGTAAAATCCCAGCCTAAATAGCTATGGCTTAAAAGATTTTATTAACATTTTATCGTTATTACCATTAATTTTGTTGTAGTTGCCAAGGCCTCAGCAACCCAGGCAAGCACTCTACCACGAGCTACATTTCGACCCCTTTTAATTTGTTTATTTATTTATATATTTATTTAAATTTATGTATATGATACAGGGTCTCGCTATGCTGCTCAGATTCATAGTGATCCTCCTATTTCAGCCTCCCCAGCAGTGGGATTACTAGCAGATAGGCACTTAGACTGAGCTATCTTTCCAGCCCTTCCACCCCTTTATAAAAATTTTATTTTATTTAGAGACAGGATCTTGCTAAGGAGTCCAGGCTGGCCTCAAGCTTGCAATCCTCCTGCTCCAATCTTCTGAGTGTTACAATTGCCATTTTTAAGAGAGCAATATATGCTTACAAAATAAATAAATAAAATAAACCTAACAGAATAGAGGGGGATAAAATAAAAATAGAAGTACTGTCTTAGGCCTGATACCTTAATTTTATATCTGTGTTTGGAAGTGTTCGTAATATATCCGTTCAGAAGCTGTCTACAGGTGTATATTTAATTGTATCTGCTTGTGTTCTTGTGTCATTAATCTTGATTGTCTGCTTGGCTGGCAGAGGGTGAAGGGACTAACCTTATGAAAGGGACGATCGTGTGCACAGCTGAGACAGCCACCCAGAGGCGGGGCCTCGCCTACCAACCATCGCAAGTGCTCTTGCGAACCCGACCCTGGGGCTCTCTCTGGCTTCCGGCCCCTGCTCCACTGGGAAGCACCCCAGACGCCAGTGTTAAGCAGCATTTCCTCCGCTACGTCCTTCTAGCCTTCCATGCTCCTGGAGCCAACCAAGGACAAGCTGAGACCCTCCTGACCGGCAGACCACATGAAACCTTCCTCTCTTTAGTTGTGCGTGTCAGGTATTTTGCCTCAGTGACAGAAGAGCCCAGGAATATAGCTAATATCAATATAAATTTGAATGTAGAAACATTATTATTTATTTTAAATCTTTGTACTGTTTACAACTTTTAAAAATGTAATACATAACCTATTTTTTTAACATTTATTTCTACATAAAACCCATTTTTCTACCTCATTCCTTTCAGCTTCACCATAAGGGTAAGTCATCCATCTGCGGGCATTTAAGCTGTCTCCAGTTTCTTGCTATTAAAAATCTATGTTGTAACAACCATCTTGTCCGTATGTCTCTGTACACATGTATAAGTATAGCATAAAATATTACCTAGAATTAGAATGAATAAAACAAAGGGTATGCAGAAATTAATTCTGCAAAATCCCATCAAGTTGCTTTGTGAAAAGGAAGCATCCTTTTGAGCAGTTTTTTTCTCTTTCACAACATCTACTGTATCTTTTGGCTCTTATTCACTCTTTCAATTTCCTACATGAGGGCGACAATAGGATGTTTACACATGCAGGTATGATTTATGTCACTTATGAGTATGGTCGCTAGTTACCAAATTCTGTATTTTTTTTGAAATTCTTTATAAAATTAAAAAATAGAACTACATGAAATATGCACATAGTGTGGGTATCAAGTCATATTTAATGCTATAAAGTATTGTGCATAGCAAATAACTGAAACTAAATTAATAAAAAATAAAAAGCACTCATGGCTGTGTACAAAGAAGCTCCGCTTTTAGCTGCAGTCATGGTTTCATTTGTTACCTTTTAAAGCTTGATACACCTAGAAAATGAGTGTAAGTAGTGAGACGGGGACCCAGGCTTGCCCTCTATCTGTCAGAGAGGCCTGTTGAAATTTTAAGCTTTAAAAGCAGAGATGGGGGGAGAAAATGAGCCTGCCTGCTGAGGAAAGTCGGGGCGACCTCGATTTACTAGACTGAAAAGTGTGTCCAGGAAAGGCTACATGTTTTCTGGGGTCTTGTTTCTACAGTATTCTCTCGCGATAAGCACTCAGGGTGAGAGCCCGTGTACACCTCCCAGGCTCGGGCTGCTGCTTCTGAACCCCAAATCAGAGGCAGAGCTAGAACAGCAGCCGGGGAAGAAGCGTTTTTCAGTGCTCCGGGTGAATTAGTGTCACCCAGCCTCCTACCTGACTGAGAAACGCAACCCCCGCAGACCAAGCAGTTTCTCCGGTCCTTGCGAGCGGCCGCCACACTCTTCCGAGCTTCTGTTACCCTCTGTTTCCTAGCAACAGTCCTGGCACCACCTCCTGCCCCAGGGCTAAGTCTCTGCTCTGCCCACCAGGCTGGGAGGAGAGCCCGAGGGCAGGGTGCTCCTGCCAGTTCCCCGATGGGAAAGGACTACAGCCATCCTCTCTGCAAGAATCCAAGTGCTTCCCTGGAAAAAGGGCAACCTTCCTTCTACCATACAAAATTTAACAGCAATCGAAGCGTACAACTTAAAAAAAAAAAAAAAAAAAAAAAATCATAATCAGAGAACACCGGTGTACAACACTGAGTGACTTTTTGGTTTTGTTAATTTTAGAACTTGGCTTTTAGCTTCTGGCAGCCTAAAAGAGAGACAACAGTTACTAAGGAGTTACCCGTTTCTAGGGAGGAACAAAATGTTTTTTTTTTAAATTGTAAATGGCAGTCATCATGAAGTTCTTCAAGAACATTTTAAAAGAAGAACGGAGTAGTGTTGGGGAAAAGATCCAAGTATGTTCCTGTTCAAAATGTAGAAACAAACTTCATGTGACTACTTCCCAATAGTGCCACAATAGTGCTCATCACCACTACTGAGCACCTCATACTTAGGAACGAGATTTTATTAAAGAGGAAGTGCTGTGAGTTGCAGTTTACTGACAAACCAAGATACACAAAAGTTAAGTTATAAGAAAAAGATTAAACCCAAGTAGTCTTACTCTAGAGCCCAGCATTTAAACCATGATTCTACACTATGTTGAACACCTCAAATATTTCTAAAATTGTGGAATTAACAACACTGAAGTTTCATTACAGGTAGTATAAGCCCAGCCCCTCATTTACAAGGCTCAGAGTCTTCATTTCTTTATGTGGTGCCTAAAACTGCACTCCCCTCACTCCAGGAACGTCCTGATGTTCACTGTCCATGGTCTTTTTAGTCATCCTATTTTTTTTTTAATTTTTGTTTTATTGAAGTACAAATATCAGTGAGACAGTTTTAAGATACCTTGACAAGAAGGATTTGATAAATTAATACATTGCAAACTGTTTTCATAATGTTTTGGTATCATAGAAGGTGCATACATGATATTATACTTACAGACATTATTATACCGTATGTCTCTTATCAGTAAATAGAGTGTAGCTGTTTGCGTATCTTATTTTTTATACCTGAATTACATCAAAGATTCAATAATTAATACTTTCTACCTTGTTATTTT
>PVKA01013544.1:27989-54920 GCA_004027165.1 Ctenomys sociabilis | reverse complement strand
AGAGGAGAGGAGAGGAGAGGAGAGGAATCCCAGCCACGCTGCCACCCAGAGCATCCTGCCCAGAGCCCCTGGCTCAGGCACCAGTGCCTGCACTCTCAGCCCCGCCCAGACTCCCTACTCTTCAGTGGATCTGAGCACAAGGGCTAGAGCCAGGTGGCAGAGCCGCCACTTAGAAATCAGAGTTCCCCTGCAGCCCCCAAGCTGGGAGCCCGATCATTTGAGACTGTTTTCCTACCTACAAAATGGAAATCTTCACTTTTTCTATATCCTGGGTTGGTTAGGGCTCAGGGCGAGAGTGGGGCAAAGGTCCTGAGATTCGGAGAGAAAGAAGAGAGCCAAGCTGCAGGCACAAAAGAAAGGGTTCAAGCCATCCCAATGCTGTGAGGAAAATGTGCCTTTACATGAAGTGGAGTGCTACTCTGCTATGAAGAAGGAGAGGCATGAGTCATTTGTAGGAAAATGGATGCAACACCAGACCTTAACATTAAGAGAAATAAGTCAGACACGTACTGTAAAGACCGCACAGTTTCTCTTACACGAGGAAGCCAAAATATAAATAACTGAAGAGCAAAATGAAAGATCATAATGAACAGACAGATCTTCTGCAAACAGGAAGGGGACTGGGAGATGCCGGGGAGGGGAAGGCACAAAAAAAAGGGCCAAGAAGTGCCGTGCACATGCACAAGGAACAGGGTTGCTATGCACTGCAAACGTGGACTCAGAAAAATAAAACATTTTTTAAAGTCCCAGGGCCACGCCTCTGATCCCAGCCTTAGGGAGCTGCAGCAGGACGGCTGCGAGCTCAGTTCAAGGCCAGCCCAGGCTGGCTGCACATGGAAGCCCTCCAAACGCCAAAGCAATAGGAAGAAGGGGCAACAGGGAGTGACCGTGTCAGCTCCGAGGCAGAGGGGCTTGGCATCAAACCCTGGCTCTGCGGGAGTCCCTCCACAAGCCTCAGTTTCCCCAGTGGGACGGGACGGTTGTCAGAGTTAAGGGTTAAGGTCCCCGGCAGGGAGACCAGGGCAGCAAGACGCAGGCCTCATCTGGGGCCCTCTCTGCCGGGGATCGCTCCTACAGGGCTGCGGCTCTGGGGAGTGCTCAGTGCATTCTGTCATCTCATAGAGCTGCAGGTAGATGTCAGGGTCTTCACCCACAGAGCCACCCCCAGCCTTGTGCTAAATGGATTTTTTTGTTTTGACCCAGGGTCTCTCTAAGTCACCCTGTTGTCCAGGTTGGGCTCAAATTTGCAACAGTTCTGCGTCAGCCTCCCAAAGAGTGCACAGAGTAGCAGACTCTGCAGGGTGACTGAGGACCCAAGCACGGACGTGGTGCTGCGGTAGCCCGGGGCCTGCGGGCGCCTGTGCCAGCCTCATGGGCCTCGCCTGCAGACGGAGTCCCCAGGAGCCCCGCCCCACCACCTCTGCCTCCCTTGGCCCAGCGACTCCGCAGCTCTGCACTGTCACGGACCCCAGCCACTCAGCCACCGAGGCAGGAACAGAGGAGGTGCGCTCTCTGATTGCTCTTCGGGCAGTGCGGGTGCGAGGCATCCTAGCGCTGGCCCTGGATGTCTACTGAACAGGTGATGCGCTGGAGGACAGAAGTGACTTGGCCGCCCTGGAGACACGCTGGAACCGCAGAGAAACAGGCCTCGTCCTTGCTTTCTGCTGGACGCCCTCTGCCACCACGTGGCCGCCTGCGGGACAGCACCGTAGCCTCTCCGTCGCCCCAGGACTTCCGGTTCCAGGACGGACAGAAGATGGAGCAGGGAGAGGGATTGAGAGTGGAAGGGTGTGAGAAGCATGTGCCAGAGGCCCATGGGGAAGGTGGTTATTATGAACTGCCAGTGGGAGGGAGAGAGGAGGAGAGAGAGAAGGGGTATAGATGGGTAGAGAGAGATAGGATGACAAACAGATGATAGATGATGGATAGATGATAGATAGATAGATGATAGATAGGTGATAGATAGAAGATAGATAGATAGATCAATGGATAGATGATAGATAGATAGATAGATAGATAGATAGATAGATGATAGATAGATAGATAGATAGATAGATAGATAGATAGATGATAGACAGACAGACAGAGAGAAAGGGTATAGATGGGTAGAGAGAGATAGGATGACAAACAGATGATAGACGATGGATAGATGATAGATAGATAGATGATAGATAGGTGATAGATAGATAGATAGGTGATAGATAGATAGATAGATAGACAGACAGAGAGAAGGGATATAGATGGGTAGAGAGAGATAGGATGACAAACAAATGATAGGTAGACGATGGATAGATGATACATAGATAGATAGATAGATAGATAGATAGATAGATAGATAGACAGACAGACACACAGACAGACAGACAGACACACAGACAGACAGACAGACAGATAGATAGATGATAGATACATACATACAGTGGATGATAGATGATGCATAGATAAGATAATAGATGATAGAGAATAGATAGACTGATGTAAATGAGAGAACATAGATATAGATGATAGATAAGACAGGTAGATGAGAAATAGATAGATAGATAGATAGATAGATAGATAGATAGATAGATAGATAGATAGAAGATAAGATAGACAAATGGATAAAGGATAGGCTGATTCTGAATAACACAGGTCTTATTTTCACATAGTTTTAAATACCCAGCATGAAATTATAACCAAAAAGAAAATTGACTAAAAAAAATCATTTTAAACCCCAAAAGCTTAAACAGACATGAAGTGGGACTCCCAACCCTGTGCTGGTTCCTACACAGCTTGGAGTATCATTCAACAACAAAGGAGATCCTGTCACCCTGGCCACCCAGCTGAGCCTAGCAGAGGCTGGGCTAAGGGGAGTGACAGAAGCCCAGAAAGACCAACACGCATCCTCACATCCAGGTGAAGGCTGGGGAGGTCGGTCCCATTAAAGGCAGGTACAATGTGACCAGAGGGGGCTGGGCAGAAAGGTGAGGGGATGGCTGAAGCTGTGGGGCACAGCTGGGCAGAGGGACACCTGCCTCGTGGCTGGCAGGAGCGCCCAGTTAGCTGACAGAATCTACTTGTCTCAGGATTCTTCACACTCTAAATGGAAATATATGATCAGTATTAGCAGCGGCTAAGCCAGAAAGGTAAGGGAAGCCTGGCCTCCAGCATCTGTGGCCACAGAAGCGGGACCTGCTCCTAAGTTCCTGGGCAGCAGAGCAGCTCTCACTAGGGTCAGGGGCCAGCCTGGCCCAGCCTCCTGGGAAATTCAGTGCAAATTTGGGACTCCAAGGGGCTGAGGAGATGGCTCAGTAGAATAAGCACTTCCCTGGCAAGCACAGGGGCCTGAGTTCAATCCCCACCAAAAAAAAAAAAGGGGGGGGGACTCCATTTCCCTATGAGGAGGAGCCTTACCTCAGGCACCACAGACAGGATGTGGGGACCTGGTTGTCCCCACCCTGCTTCCAGAGGGGCCAACTAAGACAGAACCGCCGGGCGTGGTGGCGCATGCCTGTAATCCCAGCACTCGGGAGGCTGAGGCAGGAGGATTGTTGTGAGTTCGAGACCAGCCTGAGCTACAAAGTGAGCTTAAAGCCAGCCTGAACTGCATAGTGAGACCCTGTCTCAAAAAGACAAAAAAAAAAAAAAAAAAAAAGAACCATCCTGTCCCAGGGGAGTGGGCCACTGTCCCTGGCCCTTGCAATGAGAGAGTCCCCAAGTTCTGCACTGGGAGAACCAACTTCATTGGCAACAGGTTTTCTTGGCACTCCAAGTTCAAGGTTGCTGTCGCTAGTGATGGAGACTTGACAGCACCGTGGGAGCAATGAGAAAAGCCGTGAGCTGTTGGTCAGCAGAGAGAATCCCTGGCGTGGGAGAGCCCCTTGGTCAGAGCAAACCTCTAAGTCTTGCCTTAAACGTATTGTTGTGAGACCAGACAGATAGCTCAGTGGCATCAGCACCTCCTATCAAACTCAAGGTCTGAAGTTCAACCCCTGGTACTGAAAAAAGAAGGGGAAAAATAAAAAGTATGGTTGCGAAGGGTTCAACTTTGTTTAGATTAGGCCTCAAAGTGATGGATGTTCCAGGACAGAGCAATGGGAGGACAAGTTGGGGGTGCCATGCTTTCTACCTATGTGACTCATTGCTGGCACTTTGGAGAGACGAGTGGATCATGGGGCCCTGGCATTCATCAGGGTGGATTCTTCCTGGCGATGTAGGTGCCTGGGGCGGGGCCTGGGAGGGCCTGTCGCCCTCCTCCTCCCTTGATCCCTCAGCTTCCCGCTACTCTGCCACACCACACGGCCTGGAGCCAGCCCACATGGGCCAAAACCTCTGCAAACTGAGCTGAACTCTTCCTTGTACCTGCAGGCACCAGACGCTGCTTCCCAGCAATGAGACAGTGACTAGGGCTGGGCCGTGCCACATTTCCTTCTGGGCGTGACCCTGGCAGACACACAGCTGAGCAAAAGGATGGGAGAGCCACCCTCGGGTGGGGCACCAGAGGCGTCAGGGAAGTAGCTTCGCCCAGGCACTCAGCAAGTCAACACGCAACCGACCACAGAAATGAACAGCAGAGGGAAGAGAGAGGCAGCTCAGAGCTGCTCCGAGACCAGACCGGGTGTGGACCGTGGGGCAAAACAGGCAGAGAATTATCAGGGCCGAGCCCACCTGCGGGCGCAAGGCACACACTGCCCACTAGAGGGCGCCGGTGCGGGGTGCCACAGAGGGCCTGTGGCCGCATAGACCTGCTCACTGGACGGGAAGTCATCACAGCCGTGGATCGTTCAAAGGAGGCCACAGTTGAGACAGAAAGAGACAGAGACAGAATATTTTCTAAAGAGACAAATGGAAATTCTGGAGGTAAAAGTACACAAGCGTTATGAAAACTCACCAACGGGACTCGAAAGTAAACACCAGCTGACAGCAGAGACTTTTGAGTTTGCAGCTGAGTCAGTCGATATGCCACGCAACGAACAAAGAACGCTGGGTGTGGTGGCGCGTGCTGGCAACCTCACCACTGGGGAGGCCGAGGCAGGAGGGTCACCCCGAGTTCAAGGTCAGCTTGGGCTAGGTAGAGTGACCCTTTTTCAAAATACAAAAATAAAAAATAAAACCACGGTGATCCAGGACAGGGGTCCGCTGTGCCGGGTCACAGTTCAAGCAGTCGACTGAGTGAGAAGCTGTGGCCTGCTGCCCCAGCACTGCCGCCCCCTGGGGATACAAGAAGCTTGACTCACCACTCCCAGGTTTACAGCTTCATTGTGTCCTTAAGATGTTCAGGAAATTTTTTAATGAACTTTCTGGAAGGGAAAAGGCTCCAATAATTTCGGACTCTGGAAGCTGTGGTGGAGTCTGATTTTAGAATCTTGATTCCTCGCCTCCTTTCTACCTGGTCCTATTTCCTCTACCCTGCCTCGCTCCTTGATGGAATGGGACACAGCAATGAGACAGAATGTAGTCCGGATGTGCGTGGCTGAGGGGTGACCTCGAGAAGGGGGTCTCCGAGGCCAGCCCCCAGTCGCCTGCCCACACATCGCACCTGGCCACAGGCAGTGGCACCGAGCAGCACCCTGTAGGGTCTCATGAAACACAAACGGGCAAAGCTACCGTAGTGAAGTGGCCTCTGGCTGCCTAGGGCTGAGCCAAGTGGGAGCCGGCAAGGCAGTGACTGCTAACTGCTGTGCTTTAGGGGGACTGGGTTTGTTCATTGGGTGTGTTGTTTTTATTTTGTTGTTGTTCTTGTTGCTGTAAGGGGCCAGGGAGATGGCTCAGTGGAATAAGCGCTTCCCTGGCAAGCGCAATGGCCTGAGTTCAATCCCCAGTTCAAAAAAAAAAAAAATGTTGTTGTTGCTGGTGTGTGTGTGTGTGTGTGTGTGTGTGTACACATATGCATCAGCATTTTTTGTATAGTTTAGCTTTTTTAGAGTGATAAAAACATCCTGAAATTATTATAGGCACAGTTATGGCCATCTGAGCATACTAAACTCATCAAATTGTGTAGTTCAAGTAGGTGCATTGTGGCCAGGTGCAGTAGTGCACTCCTGTCATCCCAGCGCTTGGGAGGCTGAGGCAGGAGGTTCGCTCGGGATATGACATCAGCCTGGGCTACACAGTAAGTGCCAGGCTAATTTGGAGAGCAAGATTCTGGGTGAGTTACATGGTATGTGAGTTATAACTTAAGAAAACTGTCTTGTTGGGTTTTTTTAATTTTTAAGTCAAGGGTAAGGGGAAAGCCAGTTAAAAGGAGTGAAACAGGCAAGGGCAAAAAGAGAGGTGATCGGCCCAGTGGGGCAGGGACCTCTGGGGAAGCAGGAGGCCCAACTGGTGTGCAGGTATCACATGTCCACTGCAGATGCCCCATGCTCCTCCCACCCCACCCTGGTCTAGTCTCCCCTCTCCCCCACCTCGACCTTGTCCTCCAAGGATATGGAACAGCAGCCAGGCCTGGCTCGGCTGCTCCCCCTTCTGCAGGAGGAGGGGAGGACCCCTGCGATTTGGCTGGGTGAAGGAATTTACTGCTGGTCCCCAGGGATGAGTTACATGGCTACATTGTGGCCACCGGGCACCATTTGCTGCCTGCAGAAATGAACAGAGGCTTGACAGAGACCCTGCACTCTGTGTCTAGGTTTAGCTCCCTCCCATGTAGGAGCAGAGATGCCGGGGTACAGGCCAGGTCTGGATCCCACCAGCCAGCGGGCCATAAGGAGCAGGTCAGGAGATAGATCTGGGGGCTTTGAGGCTGCGGAACACCAGGCTCATGGGTATGGGTTTCCCAAGACCAACATGACCTCACGGAACCCAACTCACCCAGAAGCCTTGTCCCCCAGGGCCACATGGAGCCAAAGTCTGCAAATCGGAAGACCCAAAAGACCCCTCTGCAGCCTTCCGAGCCAGCATCTGCGCTGCTCTTGCCAAACTAGAGCCAGGACCTTGGTTTCCTCCAGATTCTTGGGTTCAAACCCATTCCTGTACCTCAGCTGCTTCCCACACCTGAAAGTCGACTGCTCACTTAGGCCCCCTGCCTCTCATCTTCCTCCACCACGCCTGTAATGTGTGTACAAGTGTGCGTGTGCGTGTGTGTGTGTGCATGTGCACATGTGTGTGTGTGTGTGCGTGTGCGTGTGCACGTGTGCATGTGGTAGCTTGGGTTCTGCATGCTCTCGCTGTGTTGTTCAGGCTGAGCTGCCGACCTTGAGCTTGCAACCTTCCTGCCTCAGCCTTCACTAAATCCCAAGTCCCTTCTTTCCTGTTCACCTACCTCTTTCTTCCTTCCTCCCTCTCTCTTTCTGTCTCTCTCTGTGTCTCTCTTTTCTTTCTGTGAGGCAGAGACAAGGTCTCACAAATTTCCCAAACCAAGTAGTATGGGCTTAAACTTTGGATCTTCCTGCCTGAGCCTCGCCAGCCGCGCCCTACTCCTCCTCGTCCTCTCACCCAGTCACAGGACCATGCTGACACAGAACTATCTCAGAGCCAGGCTCCGCTGCCCTGCTGACCAGGCTTCCCCTCATTCAGCTGTGCTCTCCACAGCCGCGCAGTTCTGGCCCCGGTAGGAACCGGCCACTCCAGCTCCATCCTGTACACACCCACCACCACGCATGCCCTGGGCAGAGCCCTTCCGTGCCTCCTGACTGATAGATCATTCCCTGCTGACTGCTTGCCAGGGAGGCCCCGCATCTGCACACCAGCCTCTCTCTGTATTTTCAAGGGTTTCCCTAGCAAGAGCGAGGGCCTGAGTTCAATCCCCAGTTCCACCAAAAAATAAAAATAAGATAAATAAATAAATCTCATTACTGAAACACTGACCTTAAACCAGGAAAGGTGGTATAGACCAGTAATCCCAGCCCTTGGGAGGCTGAGGCAGGATGAGCACCATGATTCTGAGGCCAGCCTGGGTACACAGTAAGACTCTGTCCCAAAACGTACGTAGGGCTGTGGAGATAGCTGGGTGGTCTAAGCACCCACCTGGCAAGTGCAAGAGCCCCAGTTCGATCCCAGGTACCACATGCCATGCTGGCCCCAGAAGCCTGTGCTGGTACCGGCCACCCAAGCCAGGCATGGTGGCACATGCCTGTAATCCCAGTGCTGGGAAGGCTGAGGCTGAGACAGGAGCAACACTATAAAACCAAGCTGCATTGCAAGAGTGTATACCCGATCAATTAATTAATTTAAAAAAAAAAGAAAAAAAACTAAATAAAAAATATCTTTTTTCTATTGCCATGAAGTAGGCCTGCCACAGAGGCAGACTCCTTAAGCATGTTAAGCCCATCCATTCCAGGCCCATGAAGCGGCCCTGTCCGTGTCTCTCATCCTGTTGCATCGGGCCAACGGCGACCCAGAAGGCCCCTTCCTATGGGCCCTCAAGAGGCACCACCGCATGGGAGAGCTCAGCACGCACCACAGGCCCCACAGCGAGCGTCCTGTGCTTTGCAGGGAGGAAGACAGGTCCCAAGTTTACAGGGCCCAGCTCAAGGTCATGCAGCAGGGAGGGCAGGGTCACTCTGCCTGCGACACCCACGTGCCCCCCTGGTGCTCCACCACCCCACCCCAGGAGCTCTGCGATGGGAAGAACTTGCAGCCCCCACTGAGCCGCTGAGAGCTGCTCACTAGACCCTGGAGCGTCAGCCAGCTCACAGCCGGCATGGCGCCCTCTCGGCTCCCCTGCAGGCCAGGATCCCTGGATGGGCACCCTGCTGCCCCTCCACCTCTCAGGAGTGGGACCTTGAACTTGCCCCTGCAGGGCCCGGGGCTAGGGTACTGTGAGGAGACAAACTGCGTGCTTGGCATACTCAAAGCCTTAGTTCAATGTCTCGTCAGCACTAAAAGGAAAAAAAATGTTAGATTTTACTTAATGAAAATTAAATTAGAGCTGGGCATGGTGCCACATGCCTGTAGTCCCAGCACTCTGGGAGGCTGAGGCAGGAAGATCGCAAGCTCAATCCCAGCCCAGCAATGAGTGATTCAGTGGGACCCTGTCTCAAAATAAAAAACAAATGTTAACTATGCATTCAAACTGCATCTGCATCAGTGACCAGCGACACTGGTAGGGATGTGGCCCCCTTGCTCGTCAGGTTTCCCGGTTCATAGTGGGGTCTCCAGGGCTCATCCTCTGGGGCACAGCCCTCCAGGCAGCTCTGAGGCTGTCCTTGGAAACAGCCACGATGCCTCCCAGCTTACGCACCATCATGGTGGGCAGAGGCTGCTGTAGCCTCTGGGCTGCAGAACCCTGGCTGGCCGCTCCCACCTGCTCTTCAGGGCGTGGCCTTGACCCTTGACCCTTGACCCTACCACTGCCCTCTGTCAAGACAGCATCTGCCTTGCTCCCCCCAGTTGTGACTTCTCCAGCTCCTTTTATTTTATTTTTTAAATTCATTTATTTAAAGCAATGTCTTCCTATTGGATATTTTGATTACATACGATGTTTGGCTTTGTAAATAATAATGAATACCTGGATAATACATTTCCTCGTCTTTCCTGATTATTTCCTTGAGATAAATTTTTTTTATTTTGTTTTATTTTATTTTATTGAAGAACAACTAGCAATGAAACAGTTTCAAACCAAATTAGCAGAACAGATTCAATAATTAATACATTGCACATTGTTTTCGTAGTGGCTTTTTGCTGTACAAGGTGCATACATGATACTCTATTTACAAACACAATTAGAGCAGATGCCTCTAATGAATGAATTAAGAGAATGTAGCTGTGTACTTATCCTTACTTTTAAAGCTGAGTTATAGTACAGTTTCAACAATTAATACTTTTCACATTGTTATCTTCCTAGTGATTATCCATAGCACCAGGAGCTGACAGGATATCCTTTCCAAACACTATTAGTGCAAATCTTGCTTCTCATAGAATTATGCAGAAGTACTGCATATTTATCCTAACTGTACTGTTTATACAAACACAGAATGGTTCTTCCTTTGTATCCCTCCCCCAAAACTTTTTTTTTTTCCGCTTAGTCTTCTCAAAGATGGGTTATTCAATTACCATAGGTGATTGAATTCAGCGAAACCGTCCAACACAGTCCAGAGAGGTACGGGGTTACAGGATAAACCCTGAGGGGACTTGACTGACCTCGTCAGATACAAAAGCTACATCTTTTGTTATATAGGGCTTGCTCTATCTCAGTCTTAACCATCCAGCAAAAAAGTATAAAAATGAGGTATATAAAATAAGGCCATAATAATAAGTGGAGCTGTAATGGCTCTAGTCAACAACTTCTCCAGCTCCTTTTAGAGAAACAGCAGTGACCAGTGACAGTGCTGAGGGTTTGGCCCTGCTGCCACGTCCCTCTGTGGTCTCTTCCAGGAGCCCTGATATTCCAGGCTCCAGACCCCAATGGTTAGTGTCTCCACTTGGATTCAGAGATTTATATGTCCTAATTTATTTTTAATTTGGGGGTTTGGTGGATGATGAGTAGATGGGTGAGCTAATGAGGGGTGGGTGGATGAGTAGATGGGAGGGTGGGTAGATGGATATGTGGGTGGATGGACAGGTGAATGGGAGGATGAATGGATAGATGGATAGGTGGATAGACGAATAAGTGGATGGGTAGGTTGATGGATGAACAGCTTGACGGGTGGGTGGGCAGACGGATGGGTGGGTGGGTGGATGGAGTAAGGGTACATGAATTAGTTCCCAACACCCCTCCTCCTGGCCTTCTCACAGTGGCAACCATGCTGCAGACCTGGGTCTGGATAGGAAGCACCTTCCAGGTCCTGAGGCCAGTCTCCACTTCCTCCAGGTATAACCGTGACTGACTGGTACCACAGCCGCCTCTCACCAGTACCCTCGCTCAGAGCTAAACACACATGCAGCCTCCCAGCCATGCCACAGTCTGGGTGCCATTACTGCCGTTACTGTCACAGTGTGGGAAGCACGCTCGTGAGACAGGGACTCGCCCAAGGCTCAGAGCCACTCAGGGCAGAGCAACTGGGCCAGGGGACCCCGTGACCCGAACCTCAGCCTGCCACCCACTTGTACTTTGCCCCCTGAATCACATGGGTAGGGTAAGAAGTCCAGCCGATGACTTTTCAAGCCTTTGCACTGTCAATTCACATCACCCTCACTGTGTCCCTCTTTACCAGCCTGTGATCCCCATTGAGCAGGAAGGAAATGCAGAGAAGGGGCTATCAGGGGCAGAAGTCACACCAGCGACCTCCTCTGTGCGTGAGTGAGGGGCACGCCACATCTTGGCTCTGCCCCCAGAGCCCGCCTGTCCCCAGGCAAAGGACACTGTGATCAGGAAGAACACCAATTCAGTTAGGGTCCAGGCACAAGGGAGCCGAGAATCAAGAACATTTGAGAAGTTCAGTGTGATCTGCAGATGGCCCAATTCGTGCCAGGTCTTGCGACTAACTGGGGGCACTCAGCCCAGCCACCCACCCGGCTCACCTGTGTCCTCTGGAGAGCCCGGAAGATACCAGGCCCAGCCCAGTGCTGGAGCTTAACAGACACTAGCCAGGCTGCCCGGGCCTGCCCTGGGACAAGAGCAGCACTGACCCCCGCTCCCTCAGCATGGTCCCTCACGGATTTATGTGCTCTGCATGCCCTGCCTGAGCAGCAAAATGCATGCTCACATCTGGACCCCCAGCCCCAGGCTTCTGGCTTGGTTTTGCTGCCACCCAGGGGCTGCATCATGCCATGCCAGGTTCCCTTTCAAAAGTCTCCTTTGCTTCTGTTGTTGTTGGTGGTGGTGGTAGTGGTGGTGGTGGTGGTGGTGGTGGTGGGGTGTGTGTGTGTGTGTGTGTGTGTGTGTGTGTGTGTGTGTGTGTGTGTGTGTAAAACACTCAGGATTAAACCCAGAGCTATTGCACTGGTCCATATCCCCAACGCTTTTTAAATTTTTAGTTTGACACAGGGTCTCACCAAATCATTAAGTTGTCCAGGCTGGGCTTGAACTTGCCATCCTCCTGCCTCACCCTCCCAGGGGGCTATGGCCATAATGCATACCACCACCCTTGCATGAAAGCATCCCTTTCAGGAGAGTGATTTGCAAAAGAGGAATGGGGGAGGAGGGAAGCATACCCACTCGGGCAGGAGGCTGAGGCTAAAAGAGCCCCACAAACTGCTGATGCACCCTGCACACATCCCACCCAAAAAGCCAGAGTGGAGGGGGTGGAGGGGAAGGGGGTCGAGTGCACCCCTGCACACACCCACTCGGCTCCAGTGGGAGCGGCCCCTGGGGAGCAGGGCTGGGCCAGTGTCTCGCTTCCAGCACAGCTCCCCAGTAAGGGGCAAGGGAGCTCCAGCGAGCATTGCTGAGGACCCCTGGGGTTGGGCTGGACAATATGCCTGACTCAACAACAGAAACACAAGTCAGCACAGGATCTGAGCACCTATTTCTCCGAAGCAGGCACAGCACAGGCCGCCAAGCTGGTGGGAAGGAGGTGACCTCAGCAGGCACTGAGGCGACGTGAAGGAACCACAGGCCGCATCTTCACACTGCACCTCGCACCACAGCCCCCGGCAGGATGCAGGCAAGTCAGAGCCCTTGGACCCACTGGCGATGAAAATCGGGGCTGCTGCTTTGAAGACAGGTGGGCAGTCCCCCAAAGCTGGACGCGAGGTCACCATGGAACATGGCAATTCCTGTCCTGCCTGTACACCTCTTCCTGTGAGAGATGAAAACATACACCTGCCTAAGAACACACACAAATCTTCATAACATCATTATTGTTAACAACCACAAAGTGAAAAGAAGCCAGGCACCCACTGCTGTGGCCCCTGTCTAGACTGTCCCAGAGGTCTCACATGTCACGGGTGGGGCTTCTGGATGCCACAGCACCATACTGAATTGCTGAAGTGGCGACAGGAGGCTGACCTGGTTGGGACTGGTGGGTCACCGGGCCATGCCCTCGGAGGGTCCCCCCCCCTCCCTGGCTCTTGCCTTCTCTCCTGCTGTGTGGCTGCTGCCGTGTGAGCAGCTTTCTCTGCCACGCCCATCCGCAGGGCCATTTCTGCCTTGGAACCAGCAGGACAGGGAATGAGACCTCTGAAACTGAGCCAGATGACCCCTCTCCTCCTTCACCTTGCTGGTGTCAGATATTGTGCTCCAGCACCAGAAAAGCTGAGTCCCATGCCCACAGTAGATAAAATGCAGTGTTATCATCCAAAGAAATACTACTTGACAATAACAAGGAATGAAGCACCAACACGTGCTAGTCACAGAGAAGCCGGTCACGGAGGAGTGCGCTGCGAGGCCCACTCACACAGCACGTCCAGAACTGGCAACTCTATAGAGGCAAGGCTGGGGTCACGGAGGGAGAGGGACAGGGCAGGGGAACAGAGAGTCTCCATGACATGAGGAAAGTGTCCTGGAGCTGCCAAGTCCATGGCTACACCACTCTAACCACTCTGAATGCCCCAGAGGACCCTTGGGGCATTCAGGACCCTTGGGGCATTGCTGAGGACCCTTATGGTTGGGCTAGACAATATGCCTGACTCAACAACAGAAACACAAGTCAGCACAGGATCTGAGCACCTATTTCTCCGAAGCAGGCACTGCATAGGCCGCTTTAATTGGGTGATTTTATGATTGCTTCATGATTTACACCTCAATGAAAGTGCTTTTTCGATAAAATAAGCCAAAGTCTTCTCCACACACCTGCTTGAGGCAAAGGCGCTTGCTAGGCCCCCATGTGAGTCACCCTAGCCTTGGCACTGCGCTGCAGCTGCCTACAGTGTCCTGGGGCAGTGGCACGGCTCTCCCAGGCTTAGGGAAGGCTGTGGATCCACAGGATGGGGAGCTCCACTGAGCCACACGTGGGCTCCAGAACCACGGGCATCTGGTCTAAAGATGGATACAGCAGAAGTAGCGCAGGCTTTCGCAACAGACAGCCCAAAGAGACATTTCGTGGCGTTTCATGGTGTGGCTGAAGAGTCTGGCACAGCTGGCGTCAGCACAGTTCCAGGCACTATGGCACCAACATCCTCTTCGCTGGGTGATGTCCCCTCCCCAGCTGTCTCGCTCGAGCCCCAGTGCGGGAGTGTTGGGCTGCAGTCTGACCTGCCCAGGACCTAGCTATGCCTGCTCTACCTTCCCTGCACTGCACAACTCTCCAACAGAAGGCAAGCCCTGGGGCTGGATGGGTAGACAGTTGGCAGCTACCTACCCTTCCCCTCTGACAAGCGGAGCTCTAAGGAGAACTGCAGAGAGCAGAGGGCCAGGTGGGTTCCCCTTGCTTTCTCCCTCACAACCTCGACTCAGCTCACCCCGTGCTCAGCACTTTCCACCCCACCACCCATCACTCTGGCTTCCTTTACCCCAAAACTACGCCACGACAAACAGCTCTTGTGCTATGCAGCTGCATTTTATAGTTAAGGGCTTGGGCAGGGCATGGGGTGACCCAGGCGACCAGATGACAACTTCTGTTCCATGTCTGCAGCCTCAGCTGGGGACACCAGGAACAGACAGCAGCTGGGCTGGACCTGCAGCCAGTGTCCAAGGGGAGCTGTCTGCATGGTGCAGCCTCACAGCATGGTGGCCAGGGGTCCTGAGACTTCTCACATGCCATGGTCTCTGTCATTTCTGTTGCTGCAGCTGAATGCATGGCCAGGGATAGGGGTCCTGAGCCATGGAATATCAAGAGATCTGGGGGCTGTCTTGACCCCCAGTAAGAAACCAAGCTCAGAGACACAGAGGAAAGAGGATGTGAAAAGTTCTCCACCTGTCAAACATGGAGGTGCACACCTGTAGTCCCAGCAATTGGGAGGGTAAGGCAAGAGGATTACCATATGTTCAAGGCCAGCAAGGGATACATAGCAAGACCCTGCTTCAAAAAGGAAAGCAAGATACGGCAGGCCAGACAGCTCAGCGGACTAAGGTGCCTGCTTAAGCAAGTGCAGGGACCAGGGTACGATCCCAGGCACATGATGTGTGGGCCCTGCCCCCAGGGCATGCTGAGGATTGAGACTGGGCATGGTGGTGCACGCCTGAAATCCCAGCGCTGGGGAGGCTGAAAACAGGAGGATCACTACCAGTCCAATCTGTGTAGTGAGACCCTATACTAAAAAAATACAAAGAATGAGAGAGAAAGAGAGAGAGAGAGGGAGAGAGAGAGAGAGAGAGAGAGAGAGAGAGAGAGAGAGAGAGAGAGAGAGAGAGAGAGAGAGAGAGAGAGAGAGAGAGAGAGAGAGAAAGAAAGAAAGAAAGAAAGAAAGAAAGAAAGAAAGAAAGAAAGAAAGAAAGAAAGAAAGAAAGAAAGAAAGAAAGAAAGAAAGGGAAAGAAAGAACCGGCAAGATAGCAAGATAGCTCAGCAGATGAAGGCAAGTGCAGGGACCTCAGCTCCATGTTCCCCTGCACTGCATGTCACACCAGCCCTGCCCCCAGGGCGGGGTGAACCTGTCAAAGAGTTGGGGCATAGGGGCACATGCCTGTAATCCCAGCACTCAGGACGCTGAAAGCAGGAAGACCACTATGAGTTTGACCTGCACAGTGAGACCCTGTAACAATCAAATACATTTTTAAAAATGAGGGAGAGAGAGAGAGAGAGAGAGAGAGAGAGAGAGAGAGAGAGCCTTCCCTGATCCTGCCGCCTGCTTCCTACAACATTCACAGATATTCTCCCAGGCATTGTGACAGCCCAGGAAGCCCGGCTCTGGCTCGGTGCAGCTCTGTCGCAGAGTGCTCGCTCCCTGTGCTCAAGGCCCTGGGCTCCATCTGCTTCACCTTAAAAATCCAGACAGGACCGGGTGCTGCTCTGCGGCTCAGTACCCAACGCCCAGGAAAGGGGCAGGAGGGAGGAGCTGCTGCTGTGCATTTTCACCTCCTCACTGCTCATAGCACAGAATTCATACGCAACACATCGGTCGAGTTCTGCACTTAGCCTTCGAGCAGCAGCCACGGCATATTTAATACCTGGATGAAATCAAGAAGTGATGCCGCATGCCTGTGATCTCAGCATGCTGGGAAGCTGAGGCAGGAAAACTTCCAATTCCACCCCAGGCTGGATAATTAAATAAGTTATCTAGGCTCTGTCTCAGAATAAAAAATAAAGAGAGGCTGGAAATGTAATTCGGTGTGAAAAGTTTGTATTCAATACCCAGTGCTGCAAAAATACATAAATAAAAAAGGAAGAAAAGTGTTTAAAGAGTTAACCAGCACTTCCCTAGCAAACACAAGGGCCTGAGTTCAATCCCCAGTTCTGCCAAAAAAAAAAAAAAAAAAAGAGTTAACTAGCCAGAATGGCCTCTTCATCCTGGCCCCAGCCAGCCAGCCCCAGGAAAGCATGTTCCCAGGCCTTCAGAGTGTGGCTTGGCTCGCCCCAGGGGCTGCTCCTCTTCTCCCACTTCCGCCTCTGCTGGACTCTAAAAGCAACAGTGGAAGGACTGGCACTCAGCAGGCCTGGTCTGACCCTCATCTCCTGGAGGTGGACACAGGAAACAGTGGTGGAGACCACTGCAAGCCCGGGGAGGCTGCAGGGCCTGCAGGGCTCCCGTGAGGAGGGACTGGATCTTGTACCCTGTCTGCCATCAGACTTCTGGGCTGGGTTCTGTCACCAGCTGGGGCTAAGTGTGAGATTCCCACCCCACTCTGTCAACTTGGGGGACCACTCAGAGCCCGGGCACAGGGCCAAGGTGGACTCTGGGAGACACCACTCCCACACTGTCAGAGCACGGGGGCGGGGTCGGCAGAGGCTTTTCTTTCCCGAGGAATCCCAAGCCAGGAGGAGGAGCCAGCACCCCTGGTCCCCCAGCATGAAGCCCAGTCCTGGCCATCCCACCGCCACCACCCCTGCCCATCCGTCCCTCCTCAAAGTCATCTCTGCTTCTGGGCTACGTCCTGCCCCCCAAAACTAGAATGACAACTCCTCAGGGGGCTACAGCATCCTTCAGAACATGGCTGGGTTTGGAGCTCCAATAGGGCAGGCCCTGAGCCAACCCGAGGGGTGGATACGCAGAGGCAAGGGGCACACGGGCAGAGGCCACATAAGGATTCGGTAAGGAGGTGGCCACAGAGGCCTGGAGGTGCAAACTCAGCAGACACCCCCCAATCAGGAGAAAATTAACTTCCAGTAAGTCTGGGGCAATTTGTTATTACAGCCCCAGCATCCTAAGAGAACGCCTGTCTTCTGAGTGGCACACGTTTGTTTAAAAGTTTTTATTAGTACACATTTGTAGTATACAACACTGCATTCCTCTTAGGAAGCTGGTGGGTGACCCTAGCTAGCACTGCTTAATTATTGTTATTCCCCTTGTCCCCTCCCTCTCAAGACCCCCTTCCTGCTGCTGCAAAACTGAGTTCAGGAGAGGAGCAACACTCGAGGAAGTGAGGAGTTGGTGAACAGCTTTACTGGCACTGCTTGTCCTGGCCAGCTGACTCCTGACAAAGCCAGGCCCCGCTTGGGTGTGGCTAGCACTTGCATGTGATGCACACACGGGAGGTGCGAGGGAGGCACAGAGG
Source organism: Ctenomys sociabilis (assembly GCA_004027165.1). Taxonomy (NCBI): domain Eukaryota; kingdom Metazoa; phylum Chordata; class Mammalia; order Rodentia; family Ctenomyidae; genus Ctenomys; species Ctenomys sociabilis. Next base: position 37,533 of record PVKA01013544.1, on the reverse strand, counting down.
TGGGACGGGACGGGCTGGCAGCTCTTCTGATTCCCTACCAGGGTGAGGTCCCCGCTACAGGGCTGGATTAGCGACCATCAGTTGCAATCAGGCATGTGCATGTTGGGCCTCGCTCTCGTGGTTACAGGGGTCAAGGAAGCAACTGCAGAACCGTGAGGCAGCTGCAGAGCTGGGCAGCTTCAGAGAGAACAAAGAGGATAGAACTCAGCAGCACAGTACCTGCCTGATGAGCAGTCCTGGGTTCCCAATTTCCAGTACCTCTCCCACAAAAAAAAAAAAAAAAGAAAGCAAAGTTTTAAAAAGAACAGTTTTCCCTATTACAGTTTTTTTTCTTTCATTCCCCTTTGCAAATGACCCATCTCCATATTGTGTATCTTTTATTTTAAAAATCATTCAGAAAAAAAAACATTCAGCCAGCAATGTCAGTGCATACCATAATCCTGGGGCTAAGTGTGAGGTTCCCACCCCACTCTATCAACCTTGGGGACCACTGAGAGCTGGAGTTTCAGAGGCTGAGGCAGGAAAAATGCTGCCTGTTCAAGGCCAGCCTGGACGACATAGTGAGACTCTCCAAAAACTAACTAAAAGGAACTATTTACCTCTTGGGCTTCTCATATAAGAGAAGCTACATGATGTTCAGGCCTGGCTGCTTGATTCCACACCCAGCCTTAGCCCAGCTGAGTATCCTGCTCAGGTACCTCCCTCCTTCCTCATCTGCCTCTGGCAAACTCTCCTGCCAGGACTTTCTGGGGGGCGGCTCAATGGCAAGTCCAGGGCAACCCTCTTCCACAGAGACCTGTGCCACGACCCCTGCAAGAGGCCTGAAATGGCAGTGAAGCGGAACCTCTCCCTGCACACACACGCAGGTCAAGGGACCTCGTTAAGCACTGTGCCAGGCCAAGGGCAATAAGTACTAAGGGAGGGCTGTCCTGGCAGAGGATTGTGGGAAATGGGTCTCCCGCTGCCATGATGTCCCACAGCTCTGCGCTTGCCCTGGTGTGATGCAGACTGAAGGCCAGCTGGACTCTGCAGCCCCAGGCTGGGAGCTTGGGGACCCTTATTCAGTTCACTCAGGGTGACCTGAACGCCATCAACACAGTGCTACATCGGTCACTCTGACAGCAAGAGGACTCCATGACTGACAGGCAGAGGAGTGGGAGGGGGAGAGGAAAGGAATGGGGAAGAAAAAGGGGAGCAGGAGGAGGAGGAGGATTCCTACCCCGGGCCTGATCACACAAACACAAGCTTTCCCCGTGCCACTCAGACTGCAGCCACTGAAAGCTCACCAGCTGCTGTCAGGCTGCTTTCTTGTCTGCAGCTGTCTCCCCTGTCCCCCACAGGAAGTAAAAGTGCCATAAAGTGTCCACCAGCCTGCACTGAATCTGGGGGCTGTGAGCATCCAGCTTCACCTGACGGGGTCACAGCACCCCTTAGGTCCACCTGGCTCCCTGCACAAAAGCTAAGGGACGTTTCAAGGTCAGGGGAATTGGCACCTCCTCGAAGACGACGCACTGTGAACAACGCCCAGGGAGCCAGCACAGAGCCACAGTGAGGGTCTGCTGTGGCTACACAGGACACCAGGGCCCGAAAAGCAGCGCTGCACTGAGCAGGGCTGAAGCCTGCGACCCCATCCCACCCCAGGGCACAGCAGCTCCCGGAGTCCCGGCCAGGCAGCCTAGGGTTAACCACAGCAAGGCAGCCCAAGCTTCCCGAAAACAACGGGCTGGGTCAATAGATCTGCAGCAGCCATCGATCAGCAGGGCAAGGCCCTGGGGGACTGCCAGCCCTTCTCTGAAATCTCTCTGTCCTGGAAGCCGGGCCAAGCCTGAGCGGCCATTGCAGGCCAGGCCTAGAGTGGGGGCACTCAGAGCCCCACCGAATCACAGAGCTGGGGAGGATCCAGGGCGCCCCTAGTTAGGTTCTTTGTCTGGGGTTGAGAACTCAGTTGTCAGGTGGGCCTGGATTGAGGAAGGGGTAAAGATTCACAGATCTCTAACTAAAACCATTTCTCCCCTTTCTGAGTGGAGGCCACATCACAGCCTAGAATCAGACCTCCAGAGCCAGGCACAAATCTCACCAAAAGCGATGCGTTCATGGCTCATCCAGGAACTGCAGCGTTGTCAAAGCACTGTTGGTTATCATTACCTCAAAATGGTAATGACTGGCTCCACTGTTACAGCACTAGAGGAGAAGCCTACATGCTGCTGTCATGACCTCTGTCTGAATACTGTTAGCTATTTCGGCATCATTAGCCTTGATTGTCCTGTGTGCTTTGTTTTATCAGCCTGCTGGAAGGGTGTTTGGCCCAAAGGAAGCCAAGAATTCTCCCAATACGCTGGGACAGAGGCAGGCAGCAGGATCTTGGCTCAGAAGTTCGAGCTGTGATGTGCTGTTCTGACCAGGTGTCCACCCGGGGGCTCAGCTATGGGGCCTCACACCTGTGGGGCGGCCCTGTGTGCCAGCCTGGGCTGCACAGTAGGACTCTCTCTTCTTTAAAAATTAATTTTAATTTCATTTCAATTCTTATCATAAATGGAGAAACTGAGACTGTGGTGGATAGACCATGGATGGATGGATGGATGGATGGATGGATGGATGGATGGATGGATGGACAAACGGACAGGCTGATGGACAGATGGACAGATAGATAAATAATGCCCAGAAAATTAATGAATTAATGGATAAAACACAAATGGAAAATGAACACAGCGATATTTATAACCCCGCTTGGCTGCCTGCCCTGAACCAAGCTCCATTTTAGTTAGGTGAGTGCTCCAGGACAGCAGGAAGGTAGGAAATGTTAGTGTCCCTGTCCCTGCCCAGGAGGGAATGAGGCACAGCTGTGCAGCAAGCTCCCCAAAGCTAAGCCTGCCTCAGAGCCTCGCACCTGCGGATGCTCGGTCCAGCCTGGCCCCCTTGGCCGCGGGAAGTCTCTGGTCTCCGCATCCTGCCTCCAGCTGCACACAGACTACACTCGTGAGTGACCTACTCTCCCAGCGCCCAGTGCATCTCTCACCCGCACTGTGAGACAGCAGTAACACTTCTGTTACAATTTATATTCACCCCCCCCCCCAAGCCTCATGCACTCAGAGGTGGGGCTTGGAGGAGGCGACTGGATTATGGGCTCACAGCTCTCTTGTTAGGGCCGGGCCGCTGTGGGTGTGGCTTGAAGGTCAGCACCCCCTGCCACTCCTCCCCGGACTCCGCCTCCTGTCCGCATGCTGCCAGCCCCATCATCATGCCGGTCTGCAGAGGCATTCTGCCTCAGAGGTGGCCAACCAGGTAAGGTCTGAAGCTTCTAAACCGTGAGCCAAAGTATACCTCTGATCCTCCAGACTGTGGGTGCCAGGAGCTGTGTCCTAGCAGTAAAGGTCACCTAGTCAGCCTCTGTGCTGACAGCCCAGGTGCAGCGCCTGCCACAGAGTACATGCTGCAGGGCTGTGTTTTCAGTGAATGACCAAACCAAAGCACTGGCTCAGAGTGCAGACGGGAGCTGACGTGCTAACCCTGCCAGCAGCAAGGCGGTGAGAGCGTGGGGCTGGGACCCAGGCCCAGTGTCAGTACGCAAGGGTCCAAAGGGTGGAGTGGGTGAGGGGCAGGGGCAGGCTGGGTTTACACATGACAATCCCAGCAGACAGTGACTTCTTTCCAAAGAGTACAGTGTGACACCCAGGAGGGGACCACCTCACCTTGGGAAACCAGCAGGCCCTCCTGTGCAGCTGCTCCGTCGCAGAGATGCTGCGTACCCTGGTAGGACAGGTAGCATAAGCACAACTGACATCCCGACTTCCCTGAGCCCCAGAAACCTCATCAGGAGGAGGTAACTAGCCAAGCTTGAGAGGAGGGACACACCACGGGGTCTCCAGGCTGTCACAGTCATCGGAAACAAGGAGAGTCTGGGGCACTGCAATCAAGAACCACCTGTGGGGGTGTGATGGCCACGTGTCCTATATGGTCCTAGACAGGATCCTGAAACAATCTTCTTTTATTATTATTATTTTTAAAGGACTTTTTTTTTTGTGGAACCAGGGATTGAACTCATTCTTGGTTGGATAGCAGAGCACTTGACTAGCATGGTTATGACCACGGCTACCATCCCCAGCACCTCCCCTACAAATAAGAAATAGATAGCTGGGTACACCTGTGATCAAAGCACTTGAGAGCCTGAGGCAGGAGTATCACTACAAGTTTGAAGGCAACCTGGGCCATGTGGTGAGTTCAAGGCCAGCTCGGGCTACATAACAAGACCCTGTCTCAAAATAGAAAGAGAAAAAAAAGAAGCTAAAGAAATTAAATAAACTATACACTTTATTTAGCAATAGTATGTTGCTGTTCTTTCACCGTGCCATTCGCTGTGACAACTGTGTATGCTAATGATAAAGACGCTGGGGACGGGGGGGGGGTGGGCACCATGCTACCATTTCAACCTCTCTGCTAATCTAAATCTACTCTAAAACAGCCTCCTTCTAAACTAGTAGTGGTGATGTATGTGTGGTGAGGTTCCAAGCAATTTCTCTTCTCAGCTGTCCTTTCCTGTATTTTCTAAGTGCTCCGCAATACATGGGCCTTGCTCTTGTCACCAGAAAAATATTCAATAAAGTTTGCTTTTTAAAAAAATGAATGAGTGCCTGTATAGGACCAGGGCTGGATCCCCAGCACCACATGCCACCTCCAGGCACACTGAGCCAGCCATCGAGACCAGGCGTGGTGGCACACACCTGTAATCCCAGCACCAGGGAGGCTGAAACAGGAGGATCAACACGAGTCCAAGCTGCCCAGTGAGACCCTGTACCATATACATTTAAATAAATAAATGGGTGGTTGCCAGGCCTTCGGAGGTAAAGCGCTATATAAATAAAAGTACAGTGAGAGTCGATCCTTGGGCAATGATCAGAGCCCACTTTATCACCCCACACCCGGCAGCCAGAGCCTGGCACCATCCCCAGGAAGGGCAGGATGCCCTGCAGGCTGCCAGCAGGTTTCCCAACCCTGCACTGAGGAGCACTTGGGTGGCAGGAGAAGGGGACAAAGGGCACCTGGTGAGTAGGGATGGGGGCAGATCAGCCCCAAGAAGACTATCCCCATCACCCTCAGTTCCCCAACAGGACCAGAACAAGGGCTGAGTCCCAGGACCTTGCTGGCCCCAGAGCACAACCTGGACTGGAACCCGCCTTCCACTTCTGCCCGTCAAAGCGACAGCCAGCAGCTCTGCTGAAGCCGATGGGCCAAGGCTCCTCCAGAGAAGGCCCTGAGCTTCTTGGAGGCGGTGAGTGCAGCAGGGCACTGCTCCACAGCTCTGGCTCCTGGGTCACCAGGTGTGGATAGCAATGGGACAGTTCAGGTCCTCTGATGCTCAGCGCTGGCATGTCCCTTGCCCTGACATCCAGGCTGCACGTGTGAGGCCTGCCCAGAGTACAATCTCTGCTAGCTACACAGAAGCGTGAGGCAGGACCAAAAGTTTGAGCCTGGCCATCAAAGGTCAGTGAGACTGTCTCAAAAACAATGTTAAAAGGACTAGGGAGGTAGCTCAGTATTGAAGGCCCTGGGTTTGGTCCCTGCTGCTGAAAGAAAGGAGCAGACCAGGGAAAGATACCCCAGGTGCTTCTCATGGTTCCAGAAGGACCAGTTTGGTGGGAGCTGTCTGGAAGAACCCCACAGAGAATGCACTGTCGCCTACCAGCACAAAAGGCACAGGGCTGATCTAAGAATGCAGCAAGCTACTGCCTTCCAAGTGGCTCTGGGCTTGGCCATTCAGGGCCACCTCTGATAGGAACTGGCCAGCCTGCTGGGGTGTCCAGGGATGCACACACACACACACACACACACACACACACACACAGAGGCCTTCCATGGCTTTCCAGACTCTCTGAGAAGCCACTCTGGAGAAGCCTGCGCCTCACCTAAGCAAGAGCTGCATAACAAGAGTGGCATTTTTCAGCAGGGTGTGGTAGCACACATCTGTAATCCCAACACTCAGGAGGCTGAGGCAGGAGGAGCTCAAATTCAGGTGAACTGGGCAACCCTCAACTATATACTAAGACCCTGTCCCCCCCCAAAAAAAATGAGTAGCCCTCCCTTCCTATTTCTATTATTTGTCAGATTCACTTGTCTTGGCTGACAGTGACTGCATCAATGCACACATGTGCACATGTGCACATTTGGGTACCATGGGTATGTTCGTGTGTGTGTGCCAGGGTGTTGCACCCACTGTTTTAGACACAAAACAAAGGCTCTAAATCATTACCCAGACAGAGCAAGAGTGGGAAGCCCAGCCCACTCCACAGCGCCAGCCCTGCCTTCCTGAGCAAGGCTGTTTGTCCACTAATGAGGCCTAGGTGTTTGGCTTGGGCCGAGGCCAGTTCTGCTCACTGGCGAGGGGGAGGGGGTCAAAGCTCAGCCCAGACTACAGGACCTGGAGGTGTGGCACAGCCGTCTGGCACAGCAGAGCCCATGCCCTCCTCACCTCAGGGACCTCACAAGATGCCGCTTCCCAGCTCACCTCCCACCGGACCCTATGGGGGTACTGCAGCCTGTGAATAAGCCCCCAGAAGGCCTCCCCTGGCAGGATCACATGCTCCAGGAAGCTGATGCCCAGTTCTGGGCAGGCTTGTAAAGCTGCATGCATGTACTGTGCTGAGGTCCATGGTGTGGGTGAGTTTCTCCAATTAGATAGATGGTCCCAAATTTATTTTTTTAAAAGCAAAAGGCAGACCAGACAAGGTGGTGCACACCAACTATGCCAGCATTCAGCAGGCTGAAGCAGGAGGGAAGCCACAAGTTCAATGCCAGCCTGGACTACATGGTGAGATCCTGTCTCAAAACAAAACAAAAAACTAAGAAGCACAAGCAAACAAGATGGGTTAATTAAAAAAAAGATGGTTTCTCAGGTCAGCAGAGTCGGCAATGCTCAGGCCACTGGGAGGGCAGTGCTGGTCCCATCACAGGCCTGGGAGTTGGGAAACCAGGATGGCAGAACACTAGGCCACACACAGGGGCTGTCACCGCCCCGGGCTGGCATGGTGAAGGGAATCTGCACTGCACCCACATGGAATCTCCAGGGTACCTGAGGTGGAAGGCCTGCCCCAGTGAGGTATTAAGGGCCCTGATGGGTCAGGTGTGGCGAGGAAGGTCGTCACTGCCCCCACCAAGGACACACATGGTCCATCTGGCTTGCAACCACACAGCCACCTCAGCTAGGGAGCAGAGAGCGGGCACCCCCTGGGACAGAGCATCTTCTGCCTGGGGCTTGGGGACCCCTGCAGAGCCAGTCTCTCCCGCTTCTTACCCTTTCCACCCTGGCACAAGAACATCCAACCTACATAGAGCACAGGAGCCAAGCACACTGCTCCCATCTCTCTATGCCACCTGAAGGCCTTAGGGGGGGTGCTCCAGGCAGTAAAGGTCGTGGCTGTGCTCTGTACCCCACATGTGCTGAAGTCTTGGGCCCCCAGCTGGCCGGGGGGTGACTGGCTCATGCTGTGGCATTGGAGTGAGATCAGGGCCCTGGACAAGGCCCCAGGGAGCTGCGGGCCCCTCCCCCTATGGACCTTGTGACAATGACCATCAATGAACCAAAAGAGCTCCTGCCCGTTCCAATCCCGGCTTCCAGCCACAGGACACAGAAATGCATTTGCTGGTGTCCAGGCACCCAGAGCCAAAAGCACGCGCCTGTCTGACTCCTTCCTCACTGGGTGCTGGGGAGGACACCACAGCTGGGCTGAGTCTCAGGGAACCTTCCTGGATCCAGCTGCTGAGACGAGGGATCTGGACCTGCACTTGGTGTCCAATGTGAATACACCCTTCACAGGGACACCACGTGGGAGGGAGGGGACATGTCCAGCATGGGCATGACTCCCGGGAACCACAGCCATGGACAACACCGATTCCCAAAACGCTTTATTGTACGTTTCAAGTGGCAAACATCATTGGGCTCCATGGCACCTCGTGAGGCAGAGAAGTCCCACCCATTACAAAAATTGAAGACCTTTATAAAAACGCTAGAAATTGGTATCAAAAGAAAACCCACGGGAGGATGAGGCGGCAGCAGAGGGAAATGAAGGGCTGGAACCCTCGAGCCCTGCAGTGGGGGCAGGACCAGATGGACAGCGGGGTCGGGGAGGTGATACAAAGTGCATGAATGTGTCCCAGAGACAGAGGCGGCGGCCATGTCCTCCATCAGGAACCCCACAGGTACGGGCACTGCCTGAGGGAGACCTGCGGGCAGAGCCGAGCGTCGGGGGCAGCCGGCCTTGTCCCACAGCGTCCTCCCCGGCACCGGCCTGACCCGAGCCCATTGCAGGGCTCCTGCTCCCTCCTACCCAGCCTCCTACACCGTGGGGAAGCACCTCACCTCGCCGGCCCCTCAAACCTTCTTCTTCTTCAGCTTCAGGGCTTGCAGCCAGTTGGGTGAAGACCCTTCAGACCTGGAAGGCAGAGGGGCATCTAGGTGTGCCTGCAGATGGGGGTGGAGCAGGGGACAGAGGGACAGAACCTCTGCAGCCACTAGGGGGAGCGGAACCTGGTCCGTAGCTAAAGTGGGTCCCCCCCCCCCCAGACTTCTCCCAGGCTAAGGGAAAGCCCACACCCCGCACCTACCCTGAGGATTTCTCTGGCTTGGGGGGTAACACGAGGGGCTTCCCCAGCCCGGGGACCTTGCAGGACTTGGAGCGCTGCACGGCAGCCTCCTTCGGGGCCCCCTTGCCCTCCGCAGGCTCCACCTCCTCGGCCGAGCGGTTCCGGGAACGCAGCTTGGCCTGTGGGAGAGTGCAGAACGAGAGGGAGAGTGGGTCAGCAGCCAGAAGTGGGTCTCATGACCGCGGTCTCCACCAGGCTCACGGGGCACCTCCACCATCCAGGCACCTCCCACACGGCCGAACCCAACTCTGCGGCCGCATGCCGAGCCCCGCCAGAGCCAGGCCCTGCGGTGAACCTACGACCCCGGTGGGGACAGGGACATGCAGGCCTCGGGGCCTCTAGGACTGGGGTTAGGGTGATGGCGGAGGAGGGGGAGGCCAGGGGACGGAGAGGAGCAGAAGGCAGACAGGCCTGGACACAGGGTCCAGCGCGTGCCGAGGTCCAGGTGCTACCTTCAGGGCTGACGCGCTCAGGCCAGGAAAAAGGTTGACTTTTAGCCCTTTGGTGCCTAAGGACATCCGGGTCCGGCGGCTCTGCGGCTCCTCCACGACCTCCTCATCTGAAGATGGAGCCCGGGACACCCGAGGCTCTACAGAGCGGAACAGGGGAGTTGTCATGTGGCCGGCCAGGGCAGAGCCCCACCACGTGGGCCCTCGCACCACACACGCACGCACGCGCACACACGCACAGTCACCTACCTGAAGAGTCCTGGAAGAGGCGCATGTCTGAATCTGCGGCTTCCGCCAGCCCCAGGGTCCCCCCAGGACGGATGGCTGGGGCCCGGTGCCCTCGCTTGCGGCCCAGGTGGGCCCGGCTCCGGTGCATGGCGCTATCTAGCACCTCAGTGTCCTGGTGGGGACAAAGTGACGTCCATGACACACCAACCCCACTGCCCCCCCCCCCCCCCCCC
>PVKA01013544.1:0-27889 GCA_004027165.1 Ctenomys sociabilis | reverse complement strand
CCTCCGGGTGGGCAGGGTGTCCCCACCTGCTGCAGCTCCTTCCTGTTCCAACAGTACTCTGGGCCCCAAGGCTGCTGATTCTCTGGGCGCCACCACCTGGGCGCTGCTAGTCACCAGCAGCCCCTCTGGTGGGTTCCAGGTACCAGGTGTCAGAGAGCCTGCTGGACACCTGCAAGGTGGCAAGGAGACCAACCTGAGCTGTCACCTGCCTGGGGATGTCCCCTGCAGGCTAGGTGTCCATCTTTCCTTCCAGACTCTATGGCCAGGTCAGGTAGACCTGCTTGGCCTACACCTCTGAGAACCTTGGGCTTGCAGGGTTGAGAAAGGGTTTGAGGCTCTCAGTCCAGGGCTGGCACTGAGCGGTCACAGCCTCTGCCCCGCTCCTGGGCACCTGCCCATGTACCCATCCCTGGGGTAAGCCAAGTTCTGGCCCCCCTACCCACCCTATCCATATCATGTTCTGCGCCAGCCCCAACTCCAGGACCTTCTCTTTTCTTTTGGTTTTTGGGACAGGGGCTACATAGTCCAGGCTGGCCTTGAACTTCTGACAATCTTCCTGCCTCAGCTTCCCAAGCGTTGGGCAACACTGAATCTTTCTCCCCAAGATCCATAGGACCACCACCAGGAGAACTGGGCCAGAACTTCTGTGCTAGCCTCCTGACACAAGCTGGCCCTGGCCTTGGAGGCTTTCCCACACCCAGTCCCTTCAAGGATGTCCCAGTGGACCCCCCCTCTGCACACAGCACAGTAACCTTCTGCCCCTGCCCAAACTCAGCTCTAGGGTGCTAAGTCCCCAAGGCCTGCCTAGGCACCTGGTCCAGCACCCACACAACTCAGGTAGCTCTGCCTGCTGCAACCTCACACTGGATACGAGCTCTCCCACCCTAACCACCAGCAGCGAGCATACCCACTGTCACCCCCTACAGAAGCCCAGCAGCAAGGGTGGAGGATGGGATGGCCAGGTGGGTGAATCTTCACTGGGTGAGGGGACAGAGCAGGGTAGGAGGACATCAGCCTATCCCTCCCCAGCTGCTGGCCAAGAAACTGGAGCACCTCGAGGAGGCCAGGGCTAGGTCACCCCAGAGGGGGTTGGGGGCAGAGGCCAGCAGAGGGGCATGGGCATGGGCATGGGCCCCGAGCACCCTGATCTCCAGCCAGGTGGGACCTCCTGGCTGAGCCATGACCCTGGACTCTCAGACTGGGACCTCCAGAGCCCCAGGTTCTGCAGGCCCATGGGAACCTGCACCCCGTCAATGGGAGGGTGACCCCTTCTACTTCACCTGCACAGGACGTCCCCCCACCATGGGCCTGGGCCCACCCCCGCACGGGGCTTGCAGAGCTGCCCCAAGGTCAGCAGGGCCAGGGCCGTGGGCACAGACAGCACCACTCACAAGCCTGGGAACTCGGAAGTCCTAGGGCTTTGGATCTCTGTTTCCCCCATGAAAGGAGAGGGGGCTCCCTAGGAAATGACCCAGGTGCCTGTACACTGCCACACCAGGGAGGTTCAGGGATGAGCAGACCAGAGGAGGGGGAACCAGCTCTGAAGGACCCAGAGCTCACATGGCGCTCACATGGTGGCTCCAGAGCCAGAGGAGGGGACAGAGCTCTTCAGACTCCCTCTGCACCGGTGTGGGCTCTGGAGCATTAGGCAGCATGGTCATGTCCCATAGGAGGGCAGTAAGAAAAATGTCCAGGTCAGGCACAAGCCTAGAATCCCAGCACTCAGGAGGTTGAGACAGGAAGATTGGCTAAGTTCAAGGCTAGCCTGAACTACACAGCAGTATCCTGTCCACAAAAAGAAAAAAGAGAACAGTCCTGATGGTCTCACTTTACAGACACCACAGCTAAACTTCACAACGGATTCAAACATGTGTGACTGACATTTTTTTAGTGATCATCTCAGTTCTGGGACTGTTACTCTGCATGCCTTCACCTTGCCCTGGGTGCTAGGAACAAAGTACCTTTAATATACAGAGAAGCCTGGGGCCTGGGAGAACAACACACTTGCCTGAGGTCACAGACCCAGGGCGCAGGTGGGCCAGGGGCCAGCCTGCTCTGAGCTAACCTCCAGGACTTCCTGCTCTGCCAGACCTTCCTTAGGAACTTTCCACAGCATGGTTTCCCCAGCTCGGCTGCCCCAGCAGCTCCTGACTCGTGAGGCTGCCAACCCACACTGGACACCCGCGCCCAGCATTCAGGCGCTGTGCATGGCATCTGCCATCAGTGCACGAGGGAGGTGGCTGGAAGCAGGCCTTACCCTGGGCTCCGCACCTGCTTCCTCCTCACTCCGGAAAGTTTCATGAGAACCTGGCCGAACCCCAAGCTTGGATCCCACCAATTCTCGGCCATAGAGCCCACAGCCAGGCCTGCCTACTGCTGTCTCCAGGGCAGGCAAGGCCACCTGGGTCCCCTACATGACAGGCCCAGGCGGGCCCTGCTCCTTGCTGGTCTCAGGTACCCAGGACACAGAGACAAGCTGGGCCACCTGCTGCCCCCTTGTCCCCAGTGGGTCAGAATCCTTCCACCCAGGGGACAGGTGCTGGGCCTTGGTCTGGGGTGCTGGGAGCACTTTCCCATCCCAGGGCCAGGGGCCTCAGCACAGCCCTGCGCCTACCCACCTCCCCACAGCTGCACTGCAGCTCCGCCTCCAGCCCACAGGCCCCAGCAGCCCACAGCCTCCACTCCTCCCACTCCCATCTGTCTCTAGCTGCCGGTGCCACACCTGCCCACGCCTTGGGCTAGGGCCTCCTACTCACTGGATGGGCTAGGGCCTGTCACACCCACTCCAGAGACCTGAAGCCATCACAGCCACAAAAACAGAGACGGGCTGTGGATGCTCATGGAGGACCACCCCAGTCCTCCACCAACCTCCAGACATAAGGTCACAGCCAAGCCTGGCCCCAACCACTCCAGGTTCCTTAACTTCTGCTCCTGGGATCAGGATAGCTGTATTCCTAACCTTGAAGGACGAGGGCCAAGGCCTACCAGACCAGGGAGACTCGTGGTCCCCGGGAACCTGTGGTAGCATCTATGCTCCAGCCTGGGTCCTGGAGCAGAGCCCACCGGGGCCCGAGACTCCACCTCCCACCCGGCTGAGGCTCAGGTCGCCAAGAAAGCCTGAGCTTTGTGTGCCCAGACAGCACCCCAAGCTCTTACTCACCCTTCAAGTAAACACAGAACTTGCCTGTGTGTCCCACTTCAACATACAATCTAAACAGCACAACTCAATACTGACACCACACAGGAAGACCTCTGTAAAGCAGGCCCCCACCCATGGGGCTCCCTTACCTGGATCCGTAGCCGGCGGCTTCTCCCATCTCTGTCCCAGGGTCCACGATGTGTGTCTCCAAGGAAGACCTGGGGCCGTCCTCACCCTGACTCTCAGGCACACTGGTCTCTCCAACTCCTAACTCCCTGGCCTCCAGGAGAGGAGAGGAATTCCCAGGGCTCCTGGAGCCAAGCTCCAAGCTGGGTTCTGGGCTGGGCCCAGCCTCCCCAACCCCCCACTCTCTGGCTTCACTGGAGGTCCCAGGAGGCCTCTCAGTCTGCAGCCCCTCATCATGGGCCCAGTCCACCTGGCCCACACCACAGCCCCGGGCACTCCCTGCCTCCAGGCCGCAGGGCGCCTCCAGATCCCTTGGACCCAGGTCCTCACCCCAACCCAGTGCCATCTCTCTAGGCTCCCCAGGGCTACAGCTGAGCCCAAGGGCCACGTTCCCAAGCCCCAGGTTGGAGGTCCAGTCTGCCTGCCCAACGCCACACTCCCTGGATCTGAGGAACTCGCCAGCCTCTGCAGCTGACCAGTCCGTCTGCCCTATGCCTCTCTCTCTAGCCAGGCTGCTCCCTGCAGTCTCCCCAATCCCAGCCATGTTCTGCGTCCCACCGCCCATAGTCCAACCCTGTTCCCCCACACCAGCGCCAACGCCAACACACTCCCCTGGCCTACACACCTCCAAGCAGCTGGCCAGGCCATCTTGCATGCCCAGGTGCTCTGGCCAGCCTGCCTGCCCCATAGCTACCTCTCCAGCCTCAACCAAGTCCCCAGGGGCCCTGCAGGCTGACATGTCCAAGTTCCTGAGACCCAGCTGGTCAGCCCAGTCCCCAGGGCCAGCCACTTCCTCCCCAGGGGACACAAGATGGCTACCTCCCACCTTGCTGGGGGCGCTCAGGCCGGCCCCGACCCCCCGGTCATCACCAATGATGCCAAACTGAGAGCTCCTTGTCACAGGCTCTGGGCTCAAATCCTCGCTCCAGTCCTGGAGCCCTGGGCTCAAAGCCACCTCAGACTGTGGTGTGACACCCAAGCTCAACTCCGCAGCCCAGCCTCGCTGTCCAGTATCCCCGTCCCCAGCACCCAAGAACCCTGCCACCTCTTGGTTGATGTGGCCACCTGGCCCACCACCCTGGTCCCCCAACAGCCCCCCAAAGTTCTGCTCCTCTAGCTGGCTTGCAGCCCAGCCATCCTGGCCACTCAGAGACTTCTTCAACTCCTCCTCCTGGAGCTGCTGGGCCACCTGCACACTGCAGCCCGTATCCTGCACATGGTCACTGTCACCATACTCCTGCATCCAAGTACTCGGCCTGAGCTCCTGGTTCCACTGTGCGGCTGACAGGCAGGCAAAGGCACCACACGGGGAGTCCCTTTTCTCAAACTCCCGGTCCTGTTCCTCAGCATCCTGGCTGCTGTATCCAAGGGGCTCCCCATGCCCTGACTCTGGAGTGTGCCCCTCGGTGGCCTGGGGGGCATGGGTGCCCAGAAGGCCTCTCTTCCCTAAGTCCCAGTCCCGAAGGCTGGGTTCGCGGGCGGCATACACATCCAGTGAGTCCTGCTTCCTGAACTCTTGGTCCTGGAGCTCTGCATCCCGGCTGGAGAACATGACCCGGGAATCCTTCTTCCCCAATTCCTGGTCGTGGAGCTCTGCATGGAGACTGGAGAATGTGTCCTGGGAATCCTTCTTCCCAAATTCCTGGTCCTGGAGCTCCACATCCCGGCTGGAAAACATGTCCCGGGAATCCCTCTTTCCCAACTCCTGGTCGTGGAGCTCTGCATGGAGACTGGAGAATGTGTCCCGGGAATCCTTCTTCCCAAATTCCTGGTCCTGGAGCTCCACATCCCGGCTGGAGAACATGTCCCGGGAATCCCTCTTTCCCAATTCCTGGTCGTGGAGCTCTGCATGGAGACTGGAGAATGTGTCCTGGGAATCCCTCTTCCCAAATTCCTGGTCCTGGAGCTCCGTATCCCGGCTGGAGAACATGTCCCGGGAATCCCCCTTCCCCAAGTCCTGGCCCTGGGTACTGACCTCCCAGCTCTGGGTGCTCAGCAGAGCTGGCTTTCCAACCCCCAGGCCATGGGCTTCAAGTTGTTCCGAGACACTGGCATCGCTTGGGGCATGGCCACTGCCCACTTCAGCCCACTCCCTTCCAATTCCTTCCTCATTCCCCAAGCCTGCGTCTCCTGCGGGGCTAGCACCCCCATGGCTGTAATCCTGAGGAGCAATGTGGGACCAGCTGGAAGGCCCTGTGGTGCTGGGGTAGGAGTCCGCCTCGATCCCGAATTCACTGTGCAGATCCTTCTGAGCCCAGCCAAGGAGTCCCTGGGAGTAAGGAAAAGAAACACAAAGAAACAATGCTCAATGCTCAGAGGTAATCAGAGCAGGAATCAATCCAGGATGAAGTCAGTGCCGCCACTTGGCCCGACAGCCCGGGTTGGGGTCCGGCTGTGTGACTGTGAGCACATGGCAGCAGCCCCAAACACTGCGGTCCTTGGAGACTATATCCCTCATCAGGGACGATTCCCATGGCACACACGAGCACCAAAGGGCACCCACCCCAGCGCAGGGTCATGTTTACAGCCTTGAGCAATACCTGGCTCCCTGAAGGACAAGATCTGCCCAGAACCTAGAGCACTGGCCCCGGTGCGGCCTCCCATAGTGGGGGCTGAGCCCTTTAGGCCCTCTCTCTGCGAGGCCACCCCAGAACCCCTCAGTACCCTGGGCTGGTGGTAGGGTTGCCACACACTCACGGGGCTCGCTATCCCAGCAGCCCCTCACTCACCCTTGGCTCAGGGCCCCGCAACCGGCCAGCCTCGTCCCGTAGGGCTGCATTGGCCAGGAGCCGCTGCAGGATGGACACACTGGCCTCCCCGTCCCCAGGCCCAGCCATGGCCCCTCCGCCTACGCTGGTGACCGCCCCAGGCTGCTGGGTGCGGCGGCAGCGGCAGCCGCGTCTGGCCTGAACCTGTCAGGCAGGCGAGCACTGAGCCCTCTGGCTCCGCTCCTCACTCTGGCTCCACTCCCCTGCCCGGCAGCGGCAGCGCCGCAGCCCCGCCCAGAGGCCTGTTGAGTCACCCGGCCGGCCGGGGACAGACACACCTACTGCGGAGTCTTAACCCTTCCTGCTCCTCCACCCACCCCGCCCCGCCTGGAACCTCAAACGCAGAGGTGGTGGCCTGCTAGGCCAGAGGATAGCAGCAGCCACTCACTGGGCCCGCCGCCCCTCCACAGGGACATGGGTCACAGAAGTGGGGCCAACCCCACGCTCCCTCCTGTGGCAGCAGGCACACGCTCAAGGAGGCCTTGGCATAGAGACGACAGGACTGGGGTAGAAACCTGGGCAGGCCTGCTGTGCGGGCAGAGGCTGAGCCCAGCTCTGACCTTTGGCTGCACTATTTTGCCTTGCACAACATTCTGACAATAATGGACCGCACACAGCAACACACACAACACCCAGCACCTCCTATGATTCACTGTACCCACACCACAACCCCAAGAGGCAAACGCCACTTTCCTGGGATAGGGTTTAGCTAAGTAATTCAACCTGACTACATAGACTAGGCTGGCCTTCAACTCACGGAGATCTTCCTGCCTCAGCCTCCCAAGTGCTGGGATTACAGGAGTGTGCCACTACACCTGGCTCAATGCTGTAACTCTAGAGGAGCCATGAATGACACCCGTCTAGCATCCTCACGGTCCCACTCTGCCCCCCAGGGTCCTCCAATAAAATGAAATCAAGGACCCTGAAGCAGCCCCTCAGCTTGTGAAGGATCCTGTGCGCTTCCCCACTGAAGGGATGAGCCCCCAGGACTGGTCTCCACGCAGCGCGTCCTTACCTCAGGGCGGATGCTCATGCACGGCCTGTCTTTCAGTGGTGGTGGGGACGCCAAGAGCCCATCCAGCCAGAGAGAGCTGCCATCAGGCCCTGCAGGCCTGGGGGGCGCTGGACGCCAGTCCTGGGCCTCCGCTGTGGGCTGGGCAGTCTCAGCCCGGGCCAGAGTCACCGTCTCCTCCACCGGCAACGCTTGCTCAGGACCCGGGCCATTGGCAAAGAGGACACAGGGCTGGTCGGAGGGTGCTGGCTGCTGCTGGCCCTGAATGGGCTCCAGCAGGGCCACAGCAGCCTCTCTGGTGACTATAGGGAGCGGGGCCTCCTGCCCGGTAGGCGGTTCCCGGGGCTGCATCCCCTCCTCGGCCTGCAGCAGATGTGGGGCCTCTGACATAAGCTCTGGGGAAAGGGGGATCCCTGGGCCTTCCACCTGCAACCAGGAAACAGGCTTCACCGTGTCCCCGAGAGGGGCCCGGGCTGCCTCCCCCTGCAGAGACACAGTGCAGCTGCTGGCTTCAGCAGCTTCCACAGCCTCGCTGGCTTCAGTGATGGGAGAGGGTGGTGGGGAGTCCAGATGCCGAAGGCCTGGACCTGAGGGCCTGGCAGGGAAGCTCCACTCAAAGGACTGTGATAAGCTCCAGCTTGACTCTGTCCCACTTCCCAAGGGTCGATCCAGGACCGCCTGGCTCCCCTGGTCCTGGGGCAGGGCAGCCAGTGAGCCCCCCAGCCTCTCCTGGGCCTGGCTGGGCGGCCGGAGGACACCTTCTGAGAAGCGGCGTTGAGCCAGGCTGGCAGGACACAGGCCAGAGTCACCGATGGAGGCCATGTCCTCCCCTCTTGGAAACGTCCTCCTGGGCTCTGGCACTTCAGCCCCTTCGATCAGGGGCCGTGGCGGGCTAGCATGAGGGCATTCAGGACTAGGGTGCCCTGAGACAAGCTCAAGCAAAGGGCTGCTGGCTCCTGGGATCTCCGGGGCTACTCCAGAGGGAAGCCCAGGGCTGGGAGGCTGGCAGAGGCCCTCAGCAGCAGCAGCAGCAGCAAGAGCAGCAGGCTGGGTAGTGCCTGGGGATGGCGGAGTCCCAGGGTGATGGGGAGAAGTCTCAGAAGCTGTGGGACTTGGGACATTCTGGGGAGATCCTGGGGCTGGGTCAGCAATGTCCACAGGGCAGCCTAGACTGGAGGAGACCCAGGCCTTGGTGGGAACCTGCAAGATAAAGTGATACAGGACATCAGGTACTGCCCAGCTGGCTGGGGAGCCCCGGACCCAGGCACCTGGAAACAGAAAACCAGGACTCAGGCAGCCAGAGACCACTGTGGTCAGAGCAGCGACACCCCACCTTCCAGGGTCACAAGAGTCCTCCACAGGCTGTCTCCCAGACCCATACCTTACAGGTACCTGGGTCACCCTTCCTGCCACCATTCAAGCCAAAGACTGGTCACCAGAATATCCCCCATGGTTCGTAATCAGGGACTTGGGAAGGGGGCATCCAAGAAAGAGCCCTAAGCTATGAGGCCCAGTGCCACACACAGAACAGAGGTAGGACAGCCCTGGGCTTGCCTGGCATCACCTCCCAGGAGCTGAGAGTCCCCCCGCTTCTGAACCTCAGCTCCCCTATGTGGTAGGGCAAGAACTCCAGGGCCTGGCCAAGCTGGCCCCTCACAGCCCCTGCCCTCCGGCTCTGTGACACTGGCCCTAAAGCCCACACCGGCAGCCTTGACCACTGAAGCCCCCCCCCATGGGTGACTCCTATAAACCCTTCACTTGCTCTGGGATCAATGCAACCTCTGCCCACTGTCTAACCCTGGGGATGCTGAGGGGGCCCTTCTGGGCTCCAGGGAGCAAGCCACCTTGTCCTCATACCCCCAGGCAAAGCTGCCACCTCCACTGTGGTGGCACTGTCCCCATCCAGCCCTCTGCACCCTTGCCCCCCAGCACCCCCTGGGGTTCCTCACCCGCACCCTCTCACCTTCCCACTCCCTGGCCTTCACTCTCCCCACCGCAATACCTGTTTCCTGCAGGTCCCTCTGGGGCCTCACAGCGGCCTCCTGGCTCCTGGCCAGGCAGCCCAGCCCCATGGCCAAACGCAATGAGAGAGGACGCTGTACCCATGTCCTCCCCAGACAGGCACTGTCCTTGCTGGGGGCAGAAACCAGCCCTCCCTTGGTTTCCTGCCAGGGCGAGCCAACTGCTCTCATTTTCTTCCATCTTAAAACAAAACCAAAAACCTCCCTCTTGACCCCGCATCTCTTGGCAGTGACGGCTGGCGCTCCATAGACTCCCAGTCCTCAAATGGATTTCCTCCTTCACCCCACCACCTGCCTGCTCTAGTTAGGGTTGAAATGACCTTCTTAAAGCCAAAGCCATCCTGGGGCTTACCTCTCACAACCCCCACAGATCCTAGAGGCATCAGGTATAGTGGAACACACCCATAGCCCGCACACTCGGGAGGCTGAGGCGGGAGGATGCCCACCTCCCTACTGGCAGGCTCTGGGCAGCCCTGTGCTGCTCTCTGCTACCTCCCTGACACCTGCTATGGCAGGCACTAAGCCAATATGGGCAGGATCAATGCACACAGGCCTCTATCCCAGGGTGGCTGGGATGGCCGCTAGTCAGCAAGAGCTTCCAAACAAGAACCACTGTGCTACAGATTCCTTAGGAAAGCAGGTACTGTGGGGGCAGAAATGGGGAGGGAAAAGGAACCCCAGAAAACAAGGCCTCCTACTCTGAACCTGAGCGTGGCAGTCATCAGGATCCCTGGCCTGGGAACTGAGAAACCTGGCAGCTAGCCCTCAGGCAAGCCCATAGGCCTCAGTTTCCCCTTTTGAACTACACAGACAGCAGAAGACACTCAAGAGGACCTCCCTGCCAAATGCCCTGACCAGCCTGGGAGGGGGGACGGAACTCACGTCATTTGGCGGCTTGGAGGTGGCCAGCTGAGCCAGGTCCCCATTGACGGCCAGGTCGGAGGACGAACCCCTGTGAGAAATAGGCAGGACATAAAGCAAAAAAACCAAGAGGCAACAGGGTCTCTGGCCCCCACCCAGGCCTGGTGCGCACCCCACCAGCCTGCACCACAAGAGTCAAGGCCTGGTTCTGGGGACAGCACCAGGACCAGCCCTAAACCCCAGGGACCAAAGCTCCCTCAGTACAGGGGAGCTGGCCCACACCTGCACCCCTGACCCCCCCACCCCCAGTCCTGCTGGCACAGAGCGTGCCCTGTGTGACCCTAACTACACCACATGGCCCTGGTCTGTTACAAGCAAAGGTGACTCCAGTTTTTTAGGAGTCAACAACAGGGTGGGCCAGGGCCTCGGCATCCCCTCAAGGAGGGCAGTGCTCTGGGCCTAACACTAGCTGTCCCTGCCCAACACTGGCTCCTGAGGTGGCCCTCCACCCCTGTGCCTAACATCCTGTGTCCAGCACCCCAAAAGGACCTCCCAAGCGTCCCCAGCCAACTGCTCATAGCACACTCAGGTCCCAACCAGCTCTGCCCCAGGGAGAACAGGCACTCGGCCCTGGGCTTTGGGCCAGGACAGAGCGGATGACCCGAGTCTCTGCCCCCACCTGCTCAGTGACTGTGGGAACCACCTTGAGCCTCTGTTTCCCCATCTCCTAAATGAATCCAAACATAGCCCCTTCCAGCCGTGGAGTCAGTGAGGAAGGCTGGTTCTCTGCCTACACAGACTAAACCTTGTGCATTCAGCACTGACAGACTCTAGAAACAGAATTACTTCTTCCTTTTGGGGGTACTAGACGCTGAATACATGGGGTTTGTACTGAGCTACGCCCCAGCCTTTTTTTTTTTTTATTTTGATAGGTGTTTTGTTTTTTTTCCTGGAACTGGGGATTGAACTTGGGCCCTTGTGTTTGCCAGGCAAGCACTTATTCTACCTACTGAACTATCTCCCCGGCTCCTTCCTTTTTTATTTTGAAACAGACACTCTATTCTTTACTAAGTTGTCCGGGCTAGGCTTGAACCCACAATCCTCCTGCCTCAGCCTCCCAGAGTACTATGACGACAGGCATGAGCCACCATGCCCAGAAGAAAATTCTGGAGAGCTTTTCAGACCGTATACTCCAGAAGGCACTGCCCACCATGGGAAGGCACTGTGCTGTCTCTACCCCAGACTTCTAAGGGCAAACTAAGATCACAGCTGCAGAGGGGCCACCCAGAAGGTCCACCCAGAAGGTCCCTGGTTCTCACCTTGCCGTGGGGGTCTTGCTGCGCTCTTCTGGACACTCTGCCAGAGCAGAGGCCCCTGGGGATCCCTCCTGGGACCAGCCCCTAGCAAGGGCAGTCCGGGGGCCATAGCGCAAGCTGCCATCCTGGTTGAAGGAAAGGCGCGAGCCCCAGAGCCGCTCGGGGCTGGGTGGGACCTCCTTCCGGGGCTGCTCCATCTTGGCAAGGATCTCCTCCACTGTGGGGGCCGCACAGCGTTCTGAGGCTGGGCGGAATGGGGCGGGGGCCTTGCGTACACCCCCTGGGGCTGCACAGCGGGCAGGTGGAGTTGAAGGGGGTGGTTCCTCCTTTCCAGGGGGCTCCTGGGCCACTTCAGCTGCAGTGGCATCTGCCACAGGCCTTGGAGCAAAGGGCAGGGGCCGCTTGCTGCCCCCATAGGGCTGGGGCCCGGCCAGCATGTTCATCTTCCGTGCAGACGGCAGCTCAGCCAGGGGGCCCCGGGGTGGCCGAGGACCCACAGGCACCAGCAGGGTGGGCTTGGCAGGCAGTGCGGGCTTGGCGGGCAGCACCCGGGGCTTGGGCCTGACGGGTGGTTTGGCCCGCAGGTCACCTGCAGAAAAGAAGCACGTAGGCCAGGGCAGTTTTCAGATAGTCCTCACCCCGCACTCGGCCACCCAGCAGTCTCAGGGCATCGCATCCCAGGTCAAAGCCACTTGCTCCCAGGGCCCGCTGGACCATCAAGCTGGTCACACACACCTTCCTTTCCCAGCTCCCTGGCCATGGGTCTCACTGGTACATTTTGTGTCCTTGCTCCTGGCTCACACCTACCCAATGCCCCCACCAAGTGATGGACTAGTGAAGGAGCCCCAGGAGTCAGCCTGCTGCCTGCTCTCGACCTGAAGGACAGCCAACCAACCCCCTCTGCTCCAGGTTCTGATCTCCACCTGCTGCCGTCCCACCCCCACCCCTCCCGGGCACCGCCCCACTGTCATCTGGTGTGTGACCAGGAATGCAAACTTACTATTGACCTAAGCCAAACAGAAGTAGACCGGCTACAAGGAAAGAAAAAGAAAAAGAAAAAAAACAAGACCAAACGGTCCTTCCACAGGTCCTTTCTACACCCCGCCCCACAACCCACTTCTCCAGCTACGTAGGAGGGAGAAAAACTAGACCGGGCGCCGGGAAGCTTTCCGTGCCTCGGTTTCCCCCAAGACAAAACACGAGGCTTCACCCACAGTCACTCCTGACTGCCCGCGATCTGCGTGGGAGATCTCTCCAACTCTGCGCACCCGGGGCTCTCACCCCCACAGATCGACCCCACAGCTGTGCTCCCGCCTCCCACCACCGGCCCCTCCAGCGCCCCACCCTGCTCCCCTCCATACCTGGCTCGGGGCCAGTGCGCCCGGGCTCCTCCTCCGGGTCCTGGGGTGGAGAAGCCATGGCCGTGCCCTCCGGGAGCGCGGACACCTCCATGCGTGCGGCCCACGCGGCCTGGGAAGGGCGGGAGTGAGTGAGCTGGGGGCTGCGACCCAGAAGGGAAAGGGGTCGCGGCGGTCGGGTGTTGCCGGGAAGTCTCCGTTCTCAGCAGAGCCGGCCCACGGGACAGGAAGAGGCCACTTCAGAAGGGGTCCAGGGAGGTCGCCGAAGGTCCCCAGGGCCACTCCTCAACTTGCCCAGACCTCTCAACTCGTCGTTTCACCCGTCCCAAGAAGACGGGGTCCAGGAGCTCCAGGCCAGCGCCCCACGCTAGCCCACTCACGGCTCCGCGGCACCCGGTGGGGCGATGGGCTCCAGGCGGGGCAGCAAGGCCGGAGTCTAGAGTCTCCGGGACCTGAATCACCTCCCCGGAGACGGGAAAAACCCGCTCCTCCCCGACCTGGGGCTCCGCCCCACCCTACCCCCCTCCCGCCTCGCAGCTGGGAGTGGCTCCCGCCCCCTCCCCCTCTCCTTCCACATCCCGGCCCCCTTCCCCCCTCCGCCTGTCTCATCCAAACACGGAAAAATAAGGCATAAAAAGTAAACATCTGGAATAAATTTTTTTTTCTTTAATTTCTCATTGCTCTGGCTTCAGCTTGGAATTGGATGAGGTAAAGTCAGGGCCTAGTCCCGTTGCCATAGCAATGGCCTCCCACTGGATTTCCAGAGCTGGCCAGGAGGAAGGAGGAGCCGCCAGGGCTGGGCCCTGGCTCGACCGGGATGGGGCTAGAGAACATCCGGCGGGTGGGGCAACTTGGGGAAAAACTCTCGGGCTCCCCCTTCCCAGACCCTCCAGATGGGCTGGCCCGGAGTTGAGGCAGTGGGAGGGAAATACACCAGGTGACAGCCACGTGGTAGAAGCCAATAGGGCCCCCCTCTGAGCTTCAGGGGGCCTCTGGGTCCAGAGATTTCAGGATTCAAATCAGAGAAGGGATGGGGAACATCCTACTAATTTCCAGCTATATGGCTTCCCCACTCCTCAGTTTCTTTATCGGAAAAATGGGGTTACTGATAGATTCTAGAGGTTTAAGCAAAGTAATCCATGCAACCTTGGCCATTATTACTGTGATCAGTCATAGCGTTGGCCCCCACTCCAGACCCCAGGCCACTGCATTCCCAAGCCATTTCTTCATCCCCCAAGTCCACTCCTGTCGCCCACTCGAGATCCGTGGCCCCAGCTCCACAAGCCTCCACACACCTAGGGCTGGGCTGAGGAGCAGCGTTCCTGCCCACCTGTTTGGAGGCCTGGGAGCCGCTTCCTGTCACCTGGTGGAGCTCGGCCCAGCGGTCCCACACCCCCAGACAGGGTTACAGCCTTAGAGACACCCTCCAGCGGGCCTGAGGACGGCCCAGTCTCGGCGGAACCCACCCTAGCCTCCCTCTCTGATTGTGTCCCGACGTGTCCCAGACAGCACGGGGTACGCAGGCAGCGAACACAGCCCCGGATCGGCCCACTCCCACGGAGGCCTGCCCACGGGTATGCACGAGGTCCACAGCCAGGCCGCGAGCACAGGAAAGAGGGGCATCTCAGAAAATGAAGCCACAGGGCCCACGACTGAGTTCCCGTCCTTGACCACAGAGGCATGAGGTGGCGGGCAGATGCGACAACGGGGCTCACAGAGGAGCCCCGTCCCGCCGGGCACCTGCTGGGCACTGCTGCGGTGAGGGGCAGCAGCACCGAGAGCTGCTCGGAGTGCGCAGCTGGGCGGGGCGGGAGGCCAGAGAAGTGCGGAAGCCCGCGTGACTGAGCCCACAGCCGGAGGCTGCAGGATCGCAGCGAGTCGAGGCACCCCAGCCACGGGAGACCCAGGGAGACCCGGGAGCAGAAGACGACCGCAAGGCCTGGGGCTTGGCCTGGACCCCAGAGTCTCCGGCGGCGCCCGGAGCACCTGGGAGTGGCTGAGACCGAGTAGCCCGGCAAGGGGCTGCAGGAACCCCAGGGACCCCAGAGGTGGTGGGTCGGAACGCCGGGACCCAGCCGAGGGGGCGGAGGCAGGAAGGGCGGGGTTTCCACAGTGCCCGCCCTCGCCCCGCCCCCCTTTCTTCGGCCCAGAGAGCGCGAGCCCGGACAGTGCGCCCCCGACCCTCCAAACTTTCCGGTGACCCCACGCGCACCCGAGTCCAACATAATCCCAGCGTCCTACCCGCAGGCTCCGCGCACACTCACTCGGCCCGGTCGGTCACGCTCCGCCCTATGCAGCCGGGTCCCTACCGCCGTCCCCGCTGCCCCTGTTGCGGTCACCGAGGGACCCGGGCGCCGTTAGCCCCACGCAGCCCTGCCCCCGGCTCCGCCCATGCCCCGCCCCCGGTACACCTCATGAATATGCATATACAAGCGGAAGCGGGTGTGGAAAGCCCGTGCTGAACTCGCCTGCCCTGCAAGGAAGGGGGCGGGCCCATGCTGAATTATTCATAAGCATGCAAATAATGGGCTCGGGCTGGGAGAGACTGATGCAAGTCTCTTGCGCCACTGAGACGGCAGCCTAGAGAGTCTCGGTCCGGCCCCGCCCGGCAGCCGGCCGTGATTACAGTATCATAGAGGCACAGTGGCAAGAGGGTAGCCACTGGCGGACCCAAAACTTCCAGCAAGACCCGGGGAGAACGTGGCCATGTGGCTGTCCCAAGTGCGCAAACCTGGATTGAGAACTACTGGAAGGCAGTGTGTTGCCTCTATTTACCCCTTTGTGCTGTTAGCTCATTTTAGGCCTCCTTTGGTGAAACAGGTTCTTTCTAAGGCCCAGACTTTGTAATCGTTCTGCATCCCAAAAATAAAAGCTCCCCGCATCCCCTCACACTCGCTTACTCAACCTTCCCGGCTCTAGGCTCGGGTTTCCACTCCCCATTTGCAGGAAGTATCAATCCTGATCCTATTATCTAAGGCCCCAGAAGACCCTTGATGCATAGGTGAGGATAGCTCAGCACTGCCTCCTGTGAGGCGGATGAGGGATCCTTGCTAATCTGATCAGGGCTCATCAGCGCTACTCTCAGGTGGCAGAAAATGATGCTGGTCCAGCAGCAGCAGAGCAGGACGCACCTGGAGCCCAGCTGCCCAGTTGCCCAGCTGCCCCCGCAGGCCTGGGGTGCTGCTGACACAATGCACAACTTGGGCTGGAAAGGAGGCGCCTGGACATGTCTTCCAAAGTCAGATTCCTTTATTAAATGTTGATTTCACAGACCAGAAATACAAAATAAAGGTAGAAATAGGCCCAAAGCTGCCACTGGCCTGCCATCCCCACCCCTGCTGCAGCCATGGGAGCAGGCCAAGAAACGGCTGGCAGAAGACCAGCAGGGATGGGACGCCATACTGCCCGGCCTCCCAGCCACTCTCCCACAAAGACAAGGAGCCACCACATGCCCCAGTGACAAGCGTGCCATCTGCAGAACGTGTTCAGATAGCACAGAATCTGAAGACAGCAGGTCTTGGGAAGAGAAACTGATTCGGAGAGGTGGGCGGGATCCTGGAGCAGGGACAGCGGGGGTGCAGGGTTTTCCTCTGCTATTCATCAGATCCTGAAGCCGAGTCTTCTGAGCTGGGAGGGGTGCTGGCCAGTTCCTCTTCATCAGAGTCCTGAAAATCCAAAGATCCCCTTGCTGGAAAGGTGGGGAGTCCTGGAGAAAGGCCAGGAACCTTGTCCCCTCCCTACAACTCAACACCCGTCCAGTCACCCTAACTCCCACCCATGGCTCACCCCACTACCACCGCACCTCACTCCTCCGCCGCTTCTTCTTGCTCTTGTTCTCTCCTGAAGAACTCTCATCACTAGACACGAACTCCTTGCTCTTGAAGCTCTCGCTCAGCTGCCTGGACGACGACTTGGACGCAGAGCCCCGAGAAGGTGTGGATTTCTTCTCTATCTTAGCTTTCACTTTCTTCTTCTTCTTCGACTTGTCCCTAGAGCAGCACGAAGGAGGAGGAACTGGACTTCAGGTTCCTTCCACCTGCCCTTTTTTATTCAGACAGGGATTCACTAAGTGGCCCAGGCTGCACTCCAACCTGCCTCTGCCTCCCAGAGAGAGGGCTTGGATCATGGGTATATACCACACCTGGTTCATGATCTTTTTTTCTAAATTTTCCCATACCTTCAAAAACAATCAGCCCTCTAAGAAAATGTATGTATCTATCCAGCAAGTTGAATTCACTATTTTTTATCCATCCCTGGACAACAGCCCACACAGGTTTGAAGAGAGCAGCTCTACCACACTCAGAAACACCTCTGATCTTTAACTCCCAAATTCTCATATCTGCCCTGCAAAAACAACTCTGATAAAAAGCAGCTGCAGGGCCCAAGTCCACCACAGCCACTCACCTCTTGGAAGACTCCCCACGGCCTCCTTCGTACTCTTTCATGGCTTTCTCATACTCCCTCCTGGCATCCTCAGCCTTGCGGTCCCACTCCTGCAGCCCAGACATACAGAGTCAGTGTGGTGCGGAGAAGCCTGGGCCGCAACAGCCTGCAGTGCCCTCCGCCCGCCCTGCACCTCCTTCTTCTCCTTGGACATCCCCTTCCAGATCTCGCCGGCCTTCTTGGAGAGGTCCGTGATGCTGATGCCGGGGTGGTCCGACTTGATCTTCTCCCGGCTGGCATTGAGCCACAGCATGTACGCGGACATGGGCCTCTTGGGGGCGTTGGGGTCTTTGCCCTTCTTTGCCTAGGTGGGAACCCACATACTGTGAGCCCTGTACTGCCCGACACCCCTCATGTCCTCAAAGGCGGTGCCTGGAACTACTCTAGGGGTGACTGAGTCGCTAGGGTGACAACTGTGTCAGTGCGTGCAACGGCATCACCGGGGGGCTGCAGAACAGAGGAGGCTAACGCAAGAGCACAGGTCATGCAGCCCGACGTCAGCAGAGCCTGGCCCGCAGCCCCCGCCTCTCTGGCTTTCTCAGTCTCCCTGCTTCCTGCCTGCTGCTTCCTGCCCGCTGAGGGGTGAGCACCTTCCCTGCTGGACCCCACCTTGCCACAGGGCTGGGGCCACAGAGCCAGCCACCACACACAGAAACTAAGCCAAAATCCTTCCTCCTCCAAGGACTTCTCAGGCATTGTCACAGTGACTTCAAGCAGTGTCTTCTCCCTACAGCTTGGGAGGGTCCCCAGGACAGATGGGTTCCCTGTCTCCTTATTCAGATCTCCCAGAAGAGAATGAGCTCAAATATACTCTAAGATCCTTCAATGGCCAAAATCCCCAGATATGACACACAACCCCTGGAGGTCCAGCCAGCGGAGGACCCAGGTCAAAGGAACAGAACACACACACACACGCACACACATTCACACACCCCACACTAGAAGAGACTCTGCACCTCTGCAGTCTTCTTGCGGCTCTTGCGATCCTTGGCTGTTTTGGCCCTCTTGAGCTGTTTCCTCTTCTTCTCTTCCCGGTCACTATCACCCTCATTGCTGGATGAGCTGGCTGAGGCATTGCTGTCAAACCTAACAAGGAGGGGCCAAGGAGATGGCTCAGTGGAATAAGCACTTCCCTGGCAAGCTCAAGGGTCTGAGTTCAATCCCCTGTTCCACCAAAAAAAAGAAAAACCTATCAAGGGCCAGAGTTTGACTCAGGGACCAAGGACAGCCCCAGGGGCCTCCAAGTGGAGTGAAGGAGGGAGACCAGAGGACGGTTGTCATCCTGCTGGTACTCAGTGGCTCCCTGCCATCCTTAACCAACAGGCAACAGGGGTCCCCTGGGAATCAACCAGGGGCCAAGGCGACTCCTCCACCGTGGTGGACCCTGGTGCTGTTCCATTCCCATTAAGCACAGAAACAGCATCTTGTGTGAGCTGGAACATGCAGCATCACGTCCCTAAGCCCATCAGTCAGCTTCCTTTAACCCTGTCCTCACTGAGAACAAGAGCTGGCACCAAGAGGAGGAATATCCCTGAGGCCTGGAACTGCTTCTGGACACATCTCCTCCCATAGTCCTGCCCACATTGCAACTGCTCAGAAGTTGGACCCACAGGTCCGGACACCACACCAACACTAGCACCTAAGACAGCTGTACGAAGCTGGGGTGAGGGACCCCCAGGCACTTCCTGGGTGGGCTGTGCTCCCTATGATCATTTCCAGTCCTGGACTGAACCTGACTCTGCCTTGGCTCATCCCAAGCATGGCAAGGGGCTGACAGTGCTGGGCTGGGGACCTGCCTGGCCCGGCCCGGCCCTGCCCAGGGCCTCCACACTCACTCCTCAGCCACGTCTTCTTCCTCCTCCCCAGGGTTGAAAGACTCATCTGGAAAAGACCACAGAGCAGGCATCAGCACAGCTGGAGCAGTGCCACCCATCCCCGGCCCTGCCCACTGGGCACCACTGGCTCACCTGTCTCTTCGCCAGACTCATCACTGCTGTCGTTGGCGTTCTCTTCCCGGATTTTGCCCTCCTCCTTCATGCGCTCCAGGTAGGCATCATGCTGGTCTTCATCGGAGTCAGCGTACTCATCGTAGCTCGGGTTCATGCCCTGGCAAGAGAGGACAGGGGTGAGGAGGACGTCCCAGCCAGACCCGGCACGCGCAAAAGCACCCGCCATGCCTGGGAACTCAGCAGCAGCGCCCCGAGGACCAGCGCCCCAGGGCCCCGCGGCCACACTGGGTCAGCCAAGCCCCTCCCGCTCCCGGCCCCAGGGTCTCAGAGGCTGCAGAGCCTCATCTACGGCCATGCAGAGAAAACCTGCACCGGGAGGGGACAGGGTCACACGCGCCTCTTTTTTCTATAAGGGTAAGAAGAGAGAAGAGAGTGGGAAAAGAGCCAGGAGCCTCCGCCCCCTCCCGGCTGCAAAAAGGTCAGGAGCGGCTCCCTGGCCCTCCCCATACCTCTTTCAGTCCTCGGTTCTTGATGTTCAGCTTCTTTGCATTGACGAAATCGAAGAGTTTTCCATACTCCTCCCTGGAAGAGACATCTTGGGCTCAGGACCAGCCAGGGGTTACAGCTGTCCTGACACCTGTGGGCTGGGTTCTGGGGTCCAAGTCCAACCCTCTCGTGCTCAGGGGACCCCGAGGATGGCACTGAGGCTCAGACCTGCCTGCCCTGCAGAGCTGTGGACAGGAAGCGGGGCATCACCTGCTTCCTGAAGTGGTGGCACACAACAGGAGAGTGTGTGCAGGGGCAGGGAGTCCTCATCCAGATGTGGGTCTGTGACCCGTACTCAGTTCTCAAGGGGGCACAGCGAAGACTAACATGAAGCTGCTTATAAATTGCATCTTCCCCAGGAACACTCAATAAGATGAGCTGCCTGTTCCCAGGCCCCAGGCTCCTACCAGGAAAGATATAGCACTTCTTCTACGAGAGTGAAGCAGCAAAAGCGCTCACTTCACACACTTTCATAGTGCAGAAGATAAGCTCTCCAGCCAGGCGTGGAGAGGCACACCTGAAGCCCTCGCACTCTGGAAGGCTAAGGGTGGAGAAGCACAAGTTCAGGCCCCACCTGGGCAACTCAGCAAGACCCTGTCTAAAAACAAGGAACCTGGAGGCTGAGGCAGGAAGATTATTGTGAATTTGAGGCCAGTCTGGGCTACAAATCAAGTTCAGGGGCCAGGAGACAGCTCAGTAGAATAAGCACTTGCCTGGCAAGCACAAGGGCCTGAGCTCAATCCTCAGTTCCACAAAAAAAATCAGGTTCAACCCTGAACTACATGGTAAAACTCTGTCTCTCAAAAACAAACAAAAGGGCAAAAGAAAAGGACTTTTCTAACCAGATCCCACAGAAGCTACAGGAGATTCACACTCTGCTCAAAACTTGCAAAGACAGCCTCAGTCCACACCAGGCTCCCAGGGCAGACAGAGGTCAGGGTGGGGATGGGGAACAAGGGCGGCCCCAAATCACCTCTCGATGCTGCTGAAGGTATACTGCGTGCCCTGCTTGGTCTCGATCTCGAAGTCAAAGGAGCGGGTAGTGGTGGTACCTCGGGCGAAGTTGACAAAGGAGATCTCGTCGAAGCGGATGTGCACAGGCGGCTTGTGGACATAAATGAAGCCACGCTCAAGCGGGTACAGCAGCCCTGAGCTGGCCTTGTAGGAGCAGGTGATGCACTGGGCCCCCGAGTGCCTGGGGGCATATGGAGCCTGTCAGCACCCACACAGCTGAGCCCAGGACCCAGCCCGCTCGCACCAGGATGCCAGTCCTGCACCTCACCCTTGGAAATTGCCAGGCACCGTGATCTTGCGGTTCACAAGGGCTTTCATGACTCGGCTGACCATCTCATAGAGTGACCCAGACATGTTCTTGGTGAGTCGCCCCTCGAAGCGCTTCTCCACCTCCTCCCTGCAGACAGAGCAAGCAAGGAGGCTGCAGGCACCAGCCTCCTCCCCTCCGCCGCCCCCCCGCCCCCCACGGCCACAAGGGTCCACACCACTTACTCGCTCATGTTGAGGGTCAAGGAGATGTCCTCGTCCTTGGAGAATAGTAGGATGAGGAAGTGGTACCGCGTCTGGCCCTGCTTGATCGGGGGGTCCAGGCTAATCTGGTGAGGAAGAAGGGACAAGATGAAGTCGACCCCAAGGATCCTGAGGCCCAGAACCCAAACACCAGCAAGATCTGTCTGCTGCAGACTCGAAAAACCCAGCACGTCTGCACCCAGCAGGTTCCACTCACCACGAAGAACATCTGGCGCTGGTCCTTGTGGGGCAGCAGGAAGAGGCGCAGCACCGTAGTGTAGGGGATCTTGTAGTCGAAGGTCTTGCCATGCAGGTGCAGGAAGGTGGGGTAGATGCGAATGTCGTACCGACCACGTGGTGTCAGGCACTGCAGCTCCCGGAAGATGCATATGGCATCTCCGGTGGCCTGGATGACGTCTGCCTTTGACAGCACATTCTGGGCAAAGGCCTAGAAGGCATATCGGGTCATCTAGCTGGCCAAGGCCCACTGGGTTATGCCTGTCCCCACAGCAGACAGCAAAGGTCTCACCTCGACAGGGTCCACACCATCCTCCTGGGTGGGCGGGACATAGAAGCGCACCTCCATGAGGGAGACCTCTGCATCATCATTCTGGTGGAACTCTAGTGTCACCTCGTTCTTGCCCGTGGTGCACTGTGACACGTTGCTGAGAGGAATCTCGAAGACAGGCTGGTCCCCAATGTCAAAGGAGAGCAGCTGCCCTGCGAGGAAAGGGCCTATTAACCCCAAGCTCTGACCTCACACTCCAGGCTCCTCAAGGGCCAAAGACCACAGATATTTTGTCCCCACTGCACCCCAAAACCAGGCACATTGTGATAGGTGCTCAGGAAATACACAGAAAATACAAACTGGGAGGAAGACAGCCTAAGAAGAAAGACAGCAACGCGACAAGGGAGAGGAGGAAACCTTCCTCTACCCCTCCCCACAAACCGTCTAACCCAGGGCTCACCCCCAAACTTCACTGTCCCCCAGTTCCAGCCCTTCACACACAGGTCCTTCTCCATGAGCTCCAGGCGGTAGTGGGTTTTGAAGAAATCAGAGAGTTTCTCAAACTCCTGCAGGTAGAGAAGAAAATGCACAGCAGCAGTGACTAAGGCTCCACTCGGCTTTACCCCTCTAGGAACAAAGCCTCAAATCCATATGACACCGTATCTCACCTCTGAAACTGCTTAAAAGGTGACACAGAGGTTATTTCTATGAAGCTGACCTTAGGCTAAGAAGGGTGTAAAGGAAAGGACCGAAACCACTGCTTATAGATCTTAGCCGACTTTTTTTTTTTTTTTTTTTTTTTTTGAGACAGAATCATAACTAAACACTAAGTTGCTCAGGTTGGGCTCAAACTTGCAATCTTCCAGTCTCCTCTATGACACCATGCCTGGTTTAAGATTCTAAGCCTACCTAAAAGTAGCTGGCATTATCCACATTAAAAATAGTAATCTAGAGTGAGAAGGACATGGCGGTGTGCAGCCATAATCCCAGCACTTGGGAGGCTGAGGCAAGAGGATTGCTTCCCAAGGCTGGCCTGGATCACCTAGTGAGTTCAAGGCCAGCCTGAACTACATAGTGAGTCTCAAAAAAAAACAAAAAGAGAACATAACAAAGTGTCTAGCCTCAAAGCAGAACACACATTGTGCAGTGGCCTCAAGAACACTGTTTATGAAGCCCAAATCAACAGCAGCGTGGTTATCACAAGGAACTCCACCTCTCTGGAGTCTTGCAAATAACCAAGATGGCCCAGCAAGAGGGATTTGCAGCAGGGCCTCACCGATTCCCGGAAGCCGTCGTATTTGTAGACATGGCCGTTCTTGGTGAGCAGTTTCAGTCCGTGGCCCAGAGCTACCCGGCGCCAGATGCCCTCTGTCATCTCCCCAGCCTGGACGTTGTCCACTTTACCCGTCTTGCTGTTCTTGAACATGATGCCCTGGCGGCTCAGCCTTAGGCGGCCATCGTTCTGCAGGAGAAATTGGCCGGATGCAGGAGCATGGCACACAAGACAGACTGGTCCAGGTCTGCCCCACAGCCTTTCTGGCTGCCAAGGACTGGTGAGGTCACCTGAGCAGGAATGGCAACCGGGAAGACCAGTAAAAACCACCAAGTGCCCTGGAGACATGAACTCTACTGCTCTTGCCTTTGCAGCCTTATTGATGGACAAGTACCCTATTAGCAGCAGGGATTGGGCTTGAACAGATGCACAAGGCTTCAGCCCTGGAGGTGCTACAACCCTTGGGAGGCCTGTTTCTGCTGTCTTTGTTGGGGGAAACAGCAGGTACATACACATCCCAGTCTTCAGAAGTTGCAGCATCATCCAAGTTACGCTTCTGCAAAGACAACTCCCTGCTCTGCTTCCCTCAGCAACCCCACCACACAACCTAAGCCCGCTCACCATGGAACCTTTCACCTCCTGGTAGATGTCGTTGAACTCCAGCGTCTCAGCCATGCTGACCTGCCCGGGGTGGCCGGGAGCCAGGCCCCAACTTCTGGATGGGGGTGAAGGAATTCAGAGCGCGGGGGATCTGGGTTCAGGAGGGAGGAGAAGGTTCTGCAAGGTGCCGCCTAGCTGCGAACGCGGCCGGGTCGGGGGCGCGGGGCAGGCAGGTCCTGGACCCGCTGTGTCAGGAACCTGCAGGCCGCTGACACCCCAACCCGACACACTGAGGTGAGCCCTGGGGACCCGGCCAGGAGCGGACGAGGCACGCAGGGCCCCTTCCCTTGGCGCCCACAACCCCCTCCTGCCGAAATGGTCTCGCCCGCCGCCCGCCGATTTGAACGCGGAACGGTCCACCGCGAGCAGCGCGCAGGGGAGCGGGGCGCGCGCCTGCCTGGGGACCAGGACCCGCGACCTCTCACCTCTCTCAGCCGCAGCCTCGCGACTGCCCCGGGTGGGCGGTGGGCGCGCTAAGGACGCGAGCGAGGGGGGGGGAACCTGCAGGGGAGCTTTTCCCGCGTGCGCGCCGCGAGTCCCGCCACCGGAAGTATCTCACAAACCATAGAGAGGAAAAGCTGGCTAGAGGGGCACGGGCCGCACGAGCGGACGAGACTGGCAGACAGAGCGTCGGTGACTCTGGACGACCGGAGGGAGTCTTTGGAGTCGTGGAGCCCCGCCCCGAGGCAAATTGACTCGCAAACGGGAGTGTGGAAAGCGCTGTAGTAGAAGCTGCAGGCACTTGTGCAAGGGGTGACTAGAGTCAAAGGGGGAGTCTTGTGGCTTTCTACAGGGTTGGGGGGTGTTGGATGCAGGTGCTTCCTCCTGCAGCAGTTTCTGCGGCGTGCAAAGGGTCTGCCCGCGGAACAGCATCCACGCGCTCCGCAGGAACGCAGCCCGCCGCCGCGCCAAGCTCGGGGGTCTGTGGCCAGCCGGCCTGCCTGCTGTCCCAGCGCCCGTAGCTGGGGTCACACCCCTAATGCAGGCAGGGTGCTGCCCGCTCACGGGTCTCCCTTCCCTCCCCAGCCACCTGGCCAGGAGCTGGCGCGGGGCCCGTGGGCTGCGAGCGCTGCTGTCGGGTTAACGTCGGAGCCAGAGCTGAGCCGATACTGTTGGCCAGCCTCGCCTCCCGCCATCCAACAGTGATCCCCAGCCCCAGAGCAGTCCAGGCCTGGAAGCAATGTTGAACAACCCCATCACTTTGTGCAAATGAGGAGACTGAAGCCCAAAAGGGCGTTTCCCGGGGTCTCAGGGAGTTGACAGCAAAACCAGAGACTGGAGCCAAGCTCTAAAACCAGTTGGGGTCTCTTCTTTTTTTTGAAGGGGGGGGGTCTCCGAACATAGTCACAGTGGCTTTGTGCTCAAGGTGACTGACTCTGTGTGCCACATAAAGTCGGAAAATTTAATACCCCATACAGTCATGACATAAGCATACTAGCCCAGTTCTGGGATAGTAGACAACAAAATGCCTGCAGAGCTGGTTAAATAGCCCTGTGGCCAGCTCTGCCTAGCCTTATAAATTCAATTAGCTTTAATGCATATGTACCACGGGCTCATTACGAATCCAGAGCACTTCCAGGCTTTGAGGAAGTGAAGGTGCAGGATAGGAGCAGCCCCAGCCTTCCAGACAGTGCACACAATGGACTAGAGGTTTGGATAAGTAGCCTGCCGGTAGGAAAGAAAGCTATGTCAGGAGCCAGCCCTTGCCAGTTGGCATTAAGGATATGGGACTCTCTGCTTGTCCCTTCACTAGACACCCAGAGAAATGGTCAAGAGTCACACACGCGCTCTCGCACTGTTGGAGACTCAGCTCAGCTCACAGGGGCTGCTGATTACTGGCGGTGAGGCGTCTCAAGGGGCTTCAGGGAGACCCTGAGGCAGCTGGCGAGCTGAGGCGAGGACGCAGCCAAAGAGCTCGGAGGCAACAGTAGGCAGAGTGCAGATAAAACATGAGTCCCAGAGGGCCCTCACCAGCTGCAGCAGGCAATCAGGAGCCCAGCTGGAGACCCCACCCTGGCTGTGACATCACTGGGGAGTGGGGTGGAGACGAATAAAAGGGGGTCCCCCGCCCTGGCCTCAGGCTCTAGGCAGACTGAGTGTCAAGAGCAGTAGAGCTCCGGGGCGCTGGGCTGGGGCACCTGTGTGAGAGAATGCCAAAGCCATTCTAGGCTGGCATCTGTGTCCCCTGTCCCTCCTAAACACCCCTCCTGAGGCTGCCACCGGGCCCTGGTGGTGTCCCCAGCACTGTGGAAGCATGAACTGCATCTCGGACTTCTTCACCTACGAGACCACCAAGTCGGTGGTGGTAAAGAGCTGGACCATCGGGGTCATCAACCGAGCGGTCCAGCTTCTGATCATCTCCTACTTCGTGGGGTGAGTGTGTGCATGGCCCTCGGGGCCCAGGATAGCCGCTGCCTGGTGGCCCGTCCTCCGTCCTCCCAGTGCTTCTGTAGGGCTTCACTCTGACGGGAAGCAGTTCCTCCCTGAAGAGCCACGTCCTAAGAGCCAGCCTCAGCCACCCCTGACAGGGCCTGGTCCCCAGATGGACTCCTTGCCCCTAGTCCTCCAGAATGGGAGAGTAGCTTCTAGACCCAAGGAGTGGGGTCCTTGCCACAGCACTATGCCTGCAAACAGAGAAGCAACCCCGTTCCTCCCTGTAGTTTCTGCTGCTTTAGATCAACTCTGTGGCTGTCAAAAAGATCAGAGCGCCCCAGAGGTGCCGGCACTGGGTGATGGTATGATCAAGTGAGGGCTGACTGGGGAGAGAAGGGCCACTGGAGAGGGTTTAGAATGAGTTTCCTGCCTGTGGGAGCAGTGGCAGGCAAGCTCAGAGAGAGTGCTCGCTCCTGCAGGAGAACAAAGGGCGGGACTGCTCCTTGAGAGAGGGAAAGAAATGCGCAGACAGGGCTCCAGGAGAAAGGTAGCTCTCCTGAGCCCAGTTAAGAGTGTCTCGTGGAGAACCCAGAAATGCTATGTGGGTCCCCACCTCTCCCTGCCTCAGCACCCAGAAATCCACCCCAACAGTTGCTTCAGGTCTGGTGAGGTCCCAGCACCCCTGCTGCACACCCCCCTCCACTCAGACAACAAAGGTGGGAGCAGACATGGCGAGTGGGGTGCAGGCTCTGTCCTCCTGAGGTCATTGCCACACACCAGTGGGCAGCAGGAGATGCAGGCAGGAAGGGGGCTGCTCCCTCTTTCCTGGCCTGGGCGTCCCCCACACTCTGGGACAATGGCTCTCTGTGGGTGCTACGGCAAACCACTCACTGGACTGTGCATCTGTGGAAGTCCAGGGCGACCTCCCATGAGCTGGCTTGGTGGCTGGTAAGATCTCATGGAGGAGTACAAGGGCGGGTGTGGCTGTGGGCAGGGATCAGCGTTCTGGCAACTCGTGCTTCTGTGTTTGGCCAAAGCTTCAGCATTGAAGCCTCCTGGGAGTTAGAGTTTTGGGGTGGGATTGTGTGATTTTGAAGCTCCACTAACACTGAGACTCGGTGGGATGAGGCCTGCGATGCTCCCTGTCTACCTGTCCAAAGTGGGAGTCCCTGCCTGGGTGTCTGTCTATCCAATGCCATGACATTTGTGGGCACCAGCTGGTCCGTCAGCCCAGGTGACTGCAAACCCGTCTCGGCACATTCCCAACCTACTCTGGCTCCACGGGCTGCAGACAGGAGAGGACGGAGCTGGAGCCAGCTGGCTGCCGTGCCAGGCCCTTGGCCCCCTCCCCAGCCCTGCCGAGACTGCATCCTCCAGGGCTGGGGGCTGGGCCCCAGCTACAGGGGGCGCCTGCCAGGCTCTGTGGTGTCTCACTATCCATCCCGATCCGTCTCCACCTGACAGCTCCCAGCACTGAGCTCTGCAGCCAGCTTGTCCGGCCAGAGCTGCTTCTCTGTATGCTAGGCCTGCCCTGTGGCAACTTTGAGAATCTGCTGTCCTTGCCCAAGCAATGATGTAGCCAGTGTCTCCTCACCTTGCCAGGTGTGAGAGGCTGGGGACAGGACAGAAGCTGACAGGGTGCTTTGGTGGTGACCTTCAGACTGGTGGAGAGGTGGACACTGAGTCAGGGATGCCCACGAGTGACTGAGATCTCAGCCGATCCACATCCAGGAGGTGCTCAGCCTCCACAGGGAGCTGTGGCAGCAGCTGCTTGGGGACAGGGCAGGCAGGAGGAGGCTCAGGAACAGGGGCCCTCTACAGAGGGAAGAAAGAGTGGATTTCGGAGGAACGAGGGAAAGATGTATGGCAGGGCAGAGACAGAGGCAGCAGAAGACAGTGGTGTGAGGTGCTGGGGACACAGGGCTCTGGTTTCACACGTCCTGGGTAGCTTT